>JBBPQC010000128.1:0-38110 GCA_038092295.1 Leccinum arenicola | reverse complement strand
CGGGCATCGTCGCCATCACGCTCGTCATCTTACGCTCGACGTTGGAGGACCTTCGAATGAAGCCGAACGTGGACTTGGATCCATCGTGACCACAGATCTGCGTGTGTTTATCTGTTCCCCGAATTCGAAGTCGACTCACGCCTCCCGAACAGCCTCCGTGATGCCCATCCTGCAAGCCAATCTCGCAGCGAAAAATGAAATGTTCGCCTTGCTTGGGTCATCACGTCGGTGACAGCGTACAGCAAGGGCAAGCAGTCGATTGTCACCGGGGCGACCTCCTTGACCTTTTGAAGCCGGCTCGGGATCATCAATATAGTCAGTGGGATTGATTCTGAGGTCGTCCTGGCTCTCTGATGGCTCCAGACTTTGATTCGAATGTGACAGCATGGGTTCTGAGCCACTTGTGGATGACTCGGCAGGCAGATGATTGATGATCCACTGAGGCCGAGAAACCAGGTATCTGATCTCCGTTTGTTGACAAGAACAAGGTCACGACGTCTACTTGGACATGCTTACAGCTACATTCGCAGCCCTGTAGTGATACTCCGCCACCTCTGACAAGTTATCCACCCATTTCTGAAGGATGGCAGAGCACGGATCTATGCTGAGTTCACGTGCAAGGGCATCAACAACTGCTGTCGGGCCAGGGCCATGCACGGTGAACTCAAGCGGGCATGGTCTATCATTTCGACTTTTTCTGCCGCTGCGGAGCAATCTCGATCTCGAGAGTGTTGTTTAGAGCAGCTTTAGTTGTGCCATAGAGCTCAACCTTTTCAGGATCTAGGCCATCGTAGTACTGAAAGTTGTACTGTGGATTCTTAGGAGACAATGGTATTGATGAGGGAAGATGATCCAATGACATGCAGATTCAGAGTTGATGCAAGGATTCTATGGCACTGGCGGGAAGAGTACTGTTCGAAAACATGGTTGGGCTCGGAAACGTAGACAGTCTGGAGAACACTAGTGTCGAAAATTCAATTTACGCTGTCAAATGGTTTGTTATCACAACTTTTCGACAGGTTCTGACACCCGTTTTTTGGCCTCGGGTCATGGACATGTTCATAACTACTTTTTAACATGTCAAAAACAGAGGGTGTTACAGTAAATCTCTTGCGGATCCCGTCTGTAGACGCTCTCCGCCGACAAACCGTCCTCACATGCGCGCACGGCGCCCTCGAAGTGCAATTCTATTCTTCGTCGCCACCATCACCGCTGCCGTCATGTAGAGATGATGGTCGTTGCGGATGAGATTCGGACGCAGGATGTGCTCCCCTGTGCGCTGCACCACAGAAAACTCAATAGAGAACAAGGACGCGTTCCTGAACGACCGCCGGCTCGCTCAGATTCTCGACCCACGTCTACTTTGAACGGGACACCATACACCAGACAGCTAGATGCTCACGGAATTTATTGGGCACGGACGAGATTCGTGACGACCTTAAAATACCACATCCCTACGGGCACCCCGCATATCTTGCCGCAATATTGTCGCCGTCGTAAATCGTCCCGTGCGTGGTCTGCATGTGTGGGTAAATTGCATCACGACTGAAAATCCCCATGCAGCGCCAACAGATGTGTGCGCCGCACCTAAGATCCCATCGAGGATCAGACTATGTATTTGCACAAAAGGGAGAGAAACGCACCAGCATGTCATGTGATTACACCCTTCCAACTTCTCGATTAGCACGCTACACTGCGGACACTTCTTCACCCGCCCGCCCTGTTCAGTGACCCACACATCGTTCAGCCGCTCCTGCTCAGCAGGGTCCCATCGAACTCTACTTTCAGCACAAGACATCCCCTCGTGCGCGTCCTCGTGGCATCCATTGCACACCGCATAGAAACAGGACGGACAATGCAGCAACTGAGGAGTCCCATCGGCTTGGTCGACGGCCGAAGCAGCGCGATAGATTTGTGTGCAATCCGGAGTCTTGCAGTGCCTGAATAGCTCGGGGTGTTTCGTGATGTATGCGTCGAATGCTGTTTCCAACAGCCGATTGAACGAAGCCGGGGAAAGAAACTGCTGGATCACTGGAATCGGGATCGGAACGCGACACCGCGCTTCGTCACCGAGGCAAGTCAGGGGCAACAGGTCCGAAGAGTCGACAGCACATGAAACGAAATGGCGCAGGCAAGCGATGCAATAAATGTGCCCACAGCCAAGACGCTGCGGAGAGGAAACAATATCGTAGCATATCGGGCAAGTCTGGTCACCCTGCGACGCGCTCGGAAGGCCACCCATATTTCCTTTGTGAGAGAGCGTGATGATGCGAAACAGCGCATGCCTCGCCTCCTCCCCACCTGAAACGGTGATCTTTCCCGACGACATCACAAAGTTGACATTGTTCTCGCCAAGCGTCTCCTTCAGCTGCTGCAGCCCCTCTCGCACGAAAAACCTCACAGAATGTCTCGGAAGCATAACGGCGTAATCCAATGAAGCGAGCCTCTCGAGTTCTTCCCTGATCATCTCGCGAGCTTGATCAACTGCCCTCCGCGACCCGTATACCTTCAACGACTTGCTTTTCCTGGTGGCGCGCACGTATGCGCCAGTTTCCGAATTAACCCTGACCACGAACTGATTACCGTGAAAACCCAGTGACCGGTGCCATCCATCCACCTTCTCTCCCCGAGCTAGATTCTCAACCCTCACCTTTAGCGCGCCCGTCGCCTCCTTAACCGAACCGGACAGCTGAATGAGCATGTCATTGCTCGCACCACGTACGTTGAGCGTACATGCTTTCCGGTCTCTGATTGAACTCGAGAGCGAATCCCATTGAGCCTTTTGCGCCTTGTACTGCTCCACCGGGATAACGAGCTTAAAGTACATGGGATCGGGGAGCCGAAGCCAGACAGGCTGATTGTAGTGCAACTTGTCAGAGAAGCGTGTGTAGGCAACGCTGGCCTCGTCCCACGATGCAAAATGGGCGCGCGCCGAGATGACGCCATCGATGGTACACGCGCCAGTGGGGGGATCCTCGAATCTCTTTAGTCCTCCTGGAACGGCCAGCTCGATGTCGTCCCGAACGAGTTGAGTGATTCGCTCGGTGGTGTATGTCTCACCAAAGGCACCACCGACGCGCAGACGCTCGACAAACAGTGCGTCCGTGAATCCGATGACCTCCTCGTTAGTGACGGAAGGAGGGAGATTGAGGATCTCGATGACATTCAGTCGCAAGTTGGGTACAAAGCGGCCAGGGGCCATCTTGACTTTAAGGCGACGACCACCGTGGATGGACCGGTTGAGTTCTTCGACCTTGGCTCTGGCCGCATCAATGTCGACGTACTCGGCGACATAGCGCACAGAAGGGGCGCGCCATGATATCGTCAGGATCTCGGAACCCTGACCTGACTTAGCGTGCATGCCTTCAAGGGCATTGGTAGCAGTCATATCGACCACCAAAGCTTCGTCGTGAAACTCGACACCATTGAGACTCGAAGAAAGTGCCCGCCCAGAAGTGATGTCCGTGACGATGCTCGCCTGACGCTTATTATTCGACCTTTTCAGGACATCCAAGTGGACGCGGTCGAGCTCCAATCCCTTGTCCCTCAGGAAGGTGCGGATATCCGTCGTGTCGAGTGGAATATTTCTGACGAACACCGTGCACGTCTCGAGCCCCGTGACAAGATCGGCGACATCGAGCCCCGCGCTAAACCCCACAAGGGAGCCAGATACGAATTGGGTCATCGTCTTGGCCGCTTCCTCTCGAGCGATGGCTTCGGCCCGAACATGTTCAGTTTCAGCATGCAACCGATCCTGATCTGGAGCTGAACTAGAGGTGGAGGGGCCTGGATCTTCCGTTGGGAGCGGCAGAGCGGAGATCTTTTCCTGGTGGGACGCAGTGGGTTCGAATCCCGGTTTCTGTACCTGTCGTTCGACGTCAGGTCACGTCAAGCCTGGGAAGATAATCAAGACACGTACGTCGACGTCGTGGCGGAACCAACATCTGGTCCCTTTGGTACAATTTCCAGCTTTCCAAGCACGGCAGGGGACGTCCCCACGCTTGGGTTCGGGACGAGCATCAGAAGTGTGGGAGTGACTTGATGCGGGATCTGAAGCAGCTGAGTCAAGATGTTGTGAGTGCTGGCACCGTGGATAGTGTTCAGCATGGGTTAAGACATACAACGAAGAGAGAACAGAGCTTACTGAGTTGTCTGAGTGTTTCTCCTTGTTATTCACAGGCTGCAGGGGGTAGAGGAACGCAGGTCAGCTTTCATTAATCATCATCAACAGACCCGCAGAACAATAGGATCTTACCTGCACGTCCACATGATGGCTGAACCTGCACCGACAATGCCCTCCTTGACTGTGTACACGACAGGGCATGGACTTGCGACAACGAGGAGGCGCAGCGGACGATGGATCCGGGGAGTTCATCACAAACAGCGAACGGAGAGTGAGGGTATCCTTTGAAAGTTGCCCTGAGTATAAGTTAGCCAAATCCACATGCTGTAGTAATTAAACTACGAAGATATTTATTAAGGGCGTGTATCGGAGTCTGGGGTCACTGCAAAAAGGAACGAGTATCCCCCGTGCACCCAACCTCGGATCTAATCGTACGTCCCCAAGGCTTGAAGACCTTTTGCGCACCCGCGACGACCGAGATGCTCGCGACCACTGCTATACGTTAGGAGAAATAACGAATATGGTGTCGTATGACGTACGATGATCTCGCTCCTGCGGGCAGTTCTCACTAATACACCGACAGAAGGAACCAGAGGGCATCATGACTGTGAAATTCAAGAATATTACAAGCACGAAGGTTTCTCTGTGAACTTTATGGCGCAGATCTCCGTGTCTCCAACTGGGCGGATACCTGGATGACATGGTGTGCTTGTACCTGTTGTCCGTGGCCGAAGCCATGCGTGGCGTTATTCTAGAATTTACTTTGAGTCCGTGATTGAATGCCCCGTGGCGTGGTTTGGGGTACAGGCAGAGCAAAAGTGACCAAACCATAATTTTGCATTTTGTTCCTGAATGACTGAGGGTGGGTTCCTGTGCGACTGAGTCCGAGTTTGACGATTAATATTGATCGGCTGTGTATTGCAGTGAGTTCTTGCTGTGGAACCATCAGAAATGTGCACAGCAAGTCTGCAACTGGCCATCCTTATAAAACCACTGCTGCGGAACTCCCGTCACTGAGAACTTGCTCACATTTCTCCGTGCTCTCAGACTTCACTTCACTAGTCAATTCCCACTCATGGATGAAGAAAACAAGTCTTCTGGCCCGGCTTTTCCCCTCCAATCGCCACCTGAAGAACAAAAGAGATTGCGCAACTCGGATTCCCATTCACCATGTACCAATAAATGCGAACATGTCTTTATAACACGTGAGTAGCAATTTCGCGCTGGCGTCCCTGGAGACATCTCAAACACACCTGTTCAGTCATGCGTACCATGAATGTTGCGGCCGGCCTGCGTCGGATGCCAGCAGGCTTCCATGTTATTGTAGAGGTCGATGGAAGGATCATACAAACATCGAACAAACCGATGTCGATAGGGGAGGATGCCGTAGAATGGGCTGAAGAGATCTTCATGTGCGTCACACTTTCCTGAATCTCTGGTACCTTCATTGAATAGCTGTCAAGGCCATCGAATCAATCATCCCCCATTTCATTTACTAGTGTCTACGCATCGTTCGAGCTTGGACTGAGGCTAGGAAACGGAGAATTACTCCATCAATTCAAGATTACCGCAGGAGAAGTGTTCCATCATCAACATGAGCCACTTCAGCGTGAGAAACTCCTTTGTCTGCCGCATACTCTCCTTGACATCTCCTTGTAGTCGTCGACTTTACAGCGCAGAAGGATGATATTTTACTGTCGTGTTCGTCCCTTAGCATCATCACAGAACGACGCATTTGTGACACGAATGAAGCCTGTCCCAAACGCGACGTAAGTAGATCGTTCATGGCGCTGTGGTCATTTTCTGAACTCATGGCAATAGCTATCGGAATCACGCGAAATGAACGTGCTAGAACAGCTTACTGACGAAGGACATTGTGTTGTCCTGCGTTACCGCCATCGGCAGGACCAAATGGATCTAGACGCAGCCATCCAGACTTTCGAACGTGTCCAGGAGATTTGCCCAATAGATCACCCTAATCGCTCAACCGTCCTGTTCAATTTGGCCAATGCAAAGTTCATCGACTGCCAAGCCAACAATCAATACCTTGACCTAGATGCGCCAATCAAATTGTATCGGGATGCTCTACTACTTCGGAGCAAAAATCATCCAGATCATTGCATAACAGTGCTGGAACTTGGTCTTGCGCTACTTGCGCGCTTCCAGAGGCGAGGGTTCGAATTCGACAGGGAGGAAGCGATGCAGTTACTGGCAGGAGTGCTGGAGGTCTCGGCTGCAGAAAGTTATGCATACCGGGCAGGGCTTTTCGGATTGCAGATGGCAAAGGCTTCACCATCAGTGGAGACAGGAGACGGTGGATCCCCGGCGGTAGAGCAAGCGAATGATGAAGATGCGGTACAGGAGACGCGGGACCCGCTACGGAACTTGTCACATTGAAATCCTCGCCAACTACTCGTTGATCGTGCAAAGCTGTTATATGATCGGTTCGAACGCAATGGCGTGCTTGCTGATATTGACGAGGCAATTTCGATGTTCCGGAATGCCATGGATTTTACGCCTCCTAGCCATCCAGACAAGCTATCTCAGTTGACCATCCTCGGGAACTCCTTTTATCTTCGGTTTGAGCATCTCGGGGACCTCGTGGATCTCCACAAGTCCATTTCGCTGTTTGAGGAGGTTCTCTGTCTGACACCCGAAGGTCATCCATTCAGGCCGGCTTGGTTGAGCAACCTCGGAAATTCGTTAATGCTTCGGTCTCAGCGTCTCGGGGACCTCGTGGATCTAAACAAGTCAATCTCGATGAGAGAGGAGGCCATCAGTTTAACACCCGATGGCCATCCATACAAGCCATATATGTTGAACAACCTCGGGAACTCGTTATATCATCGCTTTGAGCGTCTCGGAGACCTTGCGGATCTAAACATGGCCATCTCGATGAGAGAGGAGGCTCTCTCTCTGACACCTAACGGCGGTCTAAACAAGCTACGCCAGCTGAGCAACCTCGGGGGCTCGTTACTGAGTCGCTTTGAGCGTCTCGGGGACCTCGCGGATCTAAACAGGTCCATCTCGAAGCAAGAGGAGGCTGTCTGTCTGACACCCTATGGTAATCAATACAAGCCGGCTTTTTTGAGCAGCCTCGGGAAAGCGTTACGGAGTCGGTTTGAGCGTCTCGGGGACCTCGCGGATCTAAACAGGTCCATCTTGAAGCAAGAGGAGGCTGTCTGTTTGACGCCAGATGGCCATCCAGATAGGCTAGGTCGGTTGAACCACCTCGGGAACTCATTACTGAGTCGGTTTGAGCGTCTCGGAGACGTCGCGGATGTAAACAAGTCCATCTCGATGTTTGAGGAGGCTCTCTGTCTGACGCTCGATGGCCATCCAGACAAGCAATGTCGGTTGTACAACCTTGGGTGCTCATTATCTCGTCGCTTTGAGCGTCTTGGGGACCTCGCGGATGCAAACAGGTCCATCTCTATGTTTGAGGAGGCTGTCTGCCTCATACCCGACGGCCATCCAGACAAGCCTGATCGTTTGGGCAGCCTCGGGAACTCATTACTGAGTCGGTTTGAACGCCTCGGGGACCTCGCGGATTTAAAGGAGTCCATCTCAATGAAAGAGAAGGCTGTCTGTTTGTCGTTTGATGGCCATCCAAACAAGCCGATTTGGTTGAACAGTCTCGGGAACTCATTACTGAGTCGGTTTGAACGTTCAAGTGACCTCATGGATCTAGACAAATCCATATCTATGTTTGAGGAGGCTGTCTGTCTGGCAGCCGACAGCCATCCATACAAGCCAGGTCAGCTGAATGACCTTGGGAACTCATTATCTCGTCGCTTTGCGCATCTCGAGGACCTCGCGGATCTGAACAGGTCCATCTCAATGCAGGAAGACGCTGCCTGTCTGATACCCGAAGGCCATCCGGACAAGCCACGTTTGTTGGGAAACCTCGGGAACTCATTACTCATTCGGTTTGAGTGTCTCGGAGACCTCGTGGATCTAAATTGGACCATCTCGAAGCAAGAGGAGGCTATCTGTCTCATGCCTGACGGCCATCCAAGCAAGCCAGTTCTGTTAGGCAGTCTCGGGAATTCGTTACGGAGTCGATTTGAGCGTCTCGGAGACCTCGGGGATCTGAACAGGTCCATCACGATGTCTGAGGAGGCTCTCTGTCAGACCGCTGACGGCCATCCAGACAAGCCATATCGGTTGTGCCACCTCGGGTGCTCATTAGCTCGTCGCTTTGAACGTCTTGGGGACCTCGCGAATCTAAACAGGTCTATCTCCATGCTTGAGGAGGCTGTCTGTCTGACGGCCGATGGCCATTCAATCAAGCCAACTTTGTTGATCAACCTCGGGGGTTCATTAAGTCGTCGTTTTCAGGATCTCGGAAACCATGCAGACATTGTCCAGTCCATCTCCATAATGGAGGAGGCGATCAGCTTCACTCCTGATGGCCATCCCAACAAACCAAGTTTATTGACGAGCCTTGGAGATGCATTTCATATCCGTTTTAAACGCTCTCATGACCCATCTGATCTTTCTGTTGCGTCGCGTAATTTTTCAATCGCCAGTCGTGCTTCCATCGGTCGTGCTTCCACCCGCTTTCATGCCGCTCGCTCCTGGATCTCTTGTGCGCGACTTCAAGGAGACACTACCATTCTGCTTGATGCATGTACTTCTGCTCTCCACATTCTCCCACAGTTGGCATGGCTTGGGCTCCCAGTCACCGAGCGTCATCGTCTACTCGTTGAAGCAGCTGATGTGACACGTGACTCTGTTGCCGCTGCTCTTGAAGCTGGTGATCCTGAACTGGCTGTCGAGTGGCTCGAGCAAGGCCGTTCAATTGTCTGGACTCAGTTCCTGCAGCTTCGCACTCCTGTTGATGATCTGCATGACAAACATCCTGCCCTTGCTCGTCAGTTCCGACATATCTCGCAGGAGCTGGAACGTGCTAGCACTCGGGACAATGCCACATTCCACCAGCCAGCTGCTGATACACGATTGCTCGAGACAGACATCCAGAGACACCATGATCTTGCCCTCAAACGAGAGAATCTCCTCCTTCAGATACGATCCTTGCCAGGTTTCGACCGATTCTTGCTTCCGAAGACGACCAAGCAACTTGCTGCCTTGGCTATCTCTGGACCAGTCGCTTACCTCACAGCCAGCGAAGAAAGATGCGACGCACTGATTGTTATGGCAGAGTTGGAGAGTGTCATCCACATACCCCTTCCCAAAGTTTGCTATAAAAATATGGAGGTCTTGCAAAGAGTGCTCCGCACGATGCTCGAGCAGCATCGTCTTGTTTTCCCCCGCAATGCACTCTACGAACTTATCTCCTCTGAAGATACTGAAATTCTCGATTCATTACTGGATGGATATTTCACTGATGATAGTGACCGGGGAGCGAAACTGGTGAAGTCAGAACAAGATGAACCATATACTCCGAACGAGTTGTACCAGGCGACTCTGGGACTCCTTTGGAATCATGTTGTAAACCCTGTTCGTCAGGCACTCGGCTTTTCGGTAAGTCATTGATATACAGTCTCAATGTCGATTCATGTCGACTCACGATTTGTTTGTTCTCAGAAACCGCCATCTGAAACTCATAAAATGACCCGTATTTTCTGGTGTCCAACTGGTCCTTTTTCCTTTTTGCCCATCCATGCTGCCGGCCTTTATGATACATCCGAGGCGGGCACCAAGCTTTCTGATTTTGTTATATCTTCCTATTTACCGACCTTGAGTTCACTCGCGTCGTCACCTCGGAACAGCTCGGATGTCCCTTCTTCCAAACTTCGCATACTTGCCGTCCCTCAGCCACCAACAGACGGATTCAATAAACTGTATTCGGTAAAGGACGAGATCAATTCCATCAGAGAATTGACCAACAAATCTCCTTTTGCAACCCTACAGAACTCTGATGGCACTGTTGAGGATGTCATGGAGAAGTTGAAGAACAACGACTGGGTCCATTTTGCATGTCACGGAATACAGGATCCCCAGAAACCACTGGACAGTGGGCTTGGCCTCGCCAACAATCGTCGCTTGAAGCTCTCGGACATTATGCAGCTATCGCGCCCGCAAGGTGGACTCGCATTCCTTTCTGCCTGTCAGACTGCCCAAGGAGACGAAACACTGTCGGAAGAATCGGTTCATCTCGCGGCTGGAATGCTCCTTGCTGGGTATGGTAGTGTGATCGGGACGATGTGGGCGATAATGGACAATGACGCACCAAAGGTGGCAAGGGACGTGTACGAGTACCTCTTTCGAGATGCTAGCCAGGTTCCCGACAGTACGGAGGTGGCAGGAGCATTGCACCGCGCGATCCAGCATCTTCGGGACTCTGGTGCTCCGTTCAGTTCTTGGGTTCCCTTCATTCACTTCGGTAAATGACCCTTGGGAGTGCCATCTATCTCTGGCTCAAGGACTGTTTCTGCCCGACTTCCTCCCCCCCCCCCCCTACTCAGTCTTCACTTGTACGAACTAGTCTATATAAGATGTGTACGAACCTCACATATATGGCATCTGGCTTGAACCTGGCTGTTGATCTACAACCAAATTCAATTAGTCAGTGCCTCAGACGGGCTCCAAGGCAACGCAGGGAATGTTTTACTATATTTCTTTTCTCCGTCCACCGCCCTTGCAGGCGAGCGCGGCGGCCACCGATTCACTCCTCATCACACCCCAGATATGCAACGATCTCCGCACCGAATACTTTGACGACCGTCCCGTCGACATATACTACGCCTGGTCTCTCCACGACTCTGACGTGACCACCAAACCAGCCAAACTCACCTCCTGGCGGACGAGCACCGCGTACAAGGAAATTTCCGTACCGAGACCCCCGCTCCCTGCTACGTCAGACGGTCCAGGGATAGGTCAGCGGCAGTCGCAGTGGCGGCTTATCCTGACCTGCGGACCGACACACGACGACCGACTCATCGTCCTCGGCGACCCAGACACGACAGGACGCGCGCCGTTCGGCGTCTCGTCCATGCCCGTCAACTGTCTCCATACTCGTCAACACGCTGCCCCACGCCCAGGCACGGGGAGCAAAAGGAACAACAAAAACGCACTACCACAACAGCCGCCAAAGGGTACGTCGAGCAGCGCGAAACAGGAACAGATCGCCCGTTCGTATGCCCTTCGCGTAACACCACCTGGCTCCCAAGTCCAAGTCCAAGTCCCCCCTCTGCCTCCGATCGTGTTCGATATCACAGAGCAGACTTCTTTTGACCTCGATAAGGTATGTCGTTGTTGCATCATCTCCTCCCTCCCGCCCGAACCGGGACGCCAGTGGCAGCATCATAATACCACTGGCATCAGCGCGGCTCACCATTTTACACGCAGAAAATATGGGACAGCGGCATCGGACTCAGTTCTTGGCTTGCACACCTCTTTTCCGGACACGCCGCCGCCTCTGAAGCAGAACAAGGAAGACCGTTGCCCGACCTATCCGAATTGCGCGAGTCCCTCTTCGGCACCGACAGCGGCGGGCGCGCTGAGCACATCCTAGAATTAGGTAGGTAGGTCCACCAGGCCGCGTTGCGCAGTCTCAAACTCAGACACATTTATGTCTGTATCTGCCACTGATGGATTGATGTGCCCCTCAATATTTACCTTCGACGGTAGGCGCGGGCACGGGCATCGTCGCCATCACGCTCGCCATATTACGCTCGACGTCGGAGGACGTCCAGAATGAAGCCGAACATGGACCTGGATCCATCGTGACCACAGATCTGCGTGCGTTTGTCTGTTCCCCGAATTTGAAGTCGACTCACGCCTCCCGGACAGCCTCCGCGATGCCCATCCTACAAGCCAATATCGCCGCTAACCTGCCCCTGATGTCCAAACGCGCCTCGCCCCCACAAGCGGTCGTGCTCGACTGGGACCAAAACCAGTTCCCACCGCCAGTCCAAGCTCAGCTGGACGCCGGCCTTGACATTATCGTGTAAGTCACGTGGCCATGTTTCTCGTGTGTAGTCCATGGTGACACGGTCCCCCCCGAACGACACGACAGCATGGCAGACGTCACCTACAACACCGCGTCCTTCGGCGCTCTGATCAGAACGATCTCGCGGCTCATTCGATTCTCCAAACGTCGCCCTAGAGTCTTGATGGGGTACAAGGAACGGCATCCGGACGAACGTTCACTCTGGGGGTGCGCCAAAGACATCGACCTCCATTTTCGACGGATCGCGCAAGTCAACGGTGCAGGCGGAGCTCCCGTCGAAATTTGGCTGGCTTGATCCCGGTACCATACGGTGCGATGAGATGATATGGGATGGGATGTGGTGCGGTGCGGTGCGGCGGCTGACATGGGCATGTCGGTATATTGTACAATATACGCTAATCTAGTGTAGAAAAAAATGAACGACGGGGGTGGATGGAATACAAAGCGATGCGGGGGAATGCTTAGAGCGGTGGGAGCGGCCGACGACATTGAGGGCAGATATTCTTTTACAAACACAAACTCAGTGCCAGAGACGAAGACGAAACCAAAAGACACGTACCTTGATAGCAAGCCACTTATCCAGACATTCCGTATGCTAGAGATAAGTGCATGAGTGAGCAAGGTGATCATCCACGATGAGAGACGAATATCAACACTCACGAACAAGTGATGGCAGGGTGCCAAACTGTAATTCTTCCTGCCTCCCACTTTCTGGAGTAGACCGACGGCGACCTGCTGCAGAGGCTTGGGATCGTGTGCGTGAATTGGTTCCATGCAGATGGAGCAGTCGCCCAACGACTGCTCCGGTGTCTCGGGGTCAGAGCCAGAGAGCGGCAACGGTGGGTGGTAGTTGTACGTTTCGGTTGTGGCGAACTATATAATGGGTGGTGAATAAATGGGGCTAGTAAGTGGCACGAGACTGTAGATCGACACGTACGCGTCTGGGGAGAAAGAACGCGGGTCCTAGCCGTTGTTGCAAAAGAACAATGGCTACTTGGAAAAGCACAAAAGCGGATAGAAAATACGCCCATTCTATCATCCACAGCAAGAGAAGGTCAGAAAAAAAGAAAAGAAAACGACGCCGACGCACCTCGAGGCGCGACGTCCAACACATTCTTTGGACATGTCAAAAAGTCTAGTCCTGCGATCAGTATGGCTGCCAAAACCGCGGTTCGAAACATAAAACTCCTCACAGAGAGCAAAGTAGAGTCTACAGATAGATGTTCCGATGATGTATTCTGCAGCCAGCGCGCTGGGTCGTCCCCGCTTGACCGAGCGGATGATCTGTGGAAGCCAAAACATGGAATACATGCTGGCGACGAAGATGAGGGCGAGAGAGGGCGTGACGATCACGCGTATGACAAAAGTGAGGAACAGGAACATCCCGAACCCTGTTGGGTAATCAGTGAGAGACAGAGACAACTGCTCAACACTTACAGATACGAGCTTGTGGATCTGATCGAAGATGGCGAACGAAGAACTGAAAGAAAGTGAGTCTGGGAGGTTCTGGGGGGGCCGTAGCTGGTAGGGGGAGCTGGGGTTGGGCGGCATTAGGTGTTGGTATGTTGGTGTTTTGTGGAGGGGCCTGGGCACGTCGAGCTTGTCGGGCTTCTGTATCCTCTGGGGCCTGGACCTGATTAATAAGAATCGCATGTTGCTGCACACCATCAACAATGTGAGCGGAAACTGAAACTAAGAGGATGTATGCATTACTCACAGCCTCGAGTGCAAACAAAATGCAAGCGAAAAACGCCGGGGCGACAAGAGACATAGATGGGCGGCCATTTGCCAGGATCGCGAAAGTGATATGCCCAGCAAATGCCACGGCATCGACAATAGCCTGGGTCAGGAAAGTCCATAACGACAGACGAGTCAACGCTGCAGGGGTGTGCGCTCTGTCAATCTGGCGGGACAACAATACCAGTAACACAAGATATACGATGGCGGAAACACTAGCATCTAACACGAATCATATGAGCTTATATGCGGCGCAGGTCGAACGAATCGACTCACAGCTTGTTACTTTACGAAAGAATGACTGAGACCTGTGCACCAATGGTAATCAGGGAACAACAATCATAGGCTCACCACTATCCGTACCTTAAACCCTCTGCATCATGCAGGTGATAGAGTAACCCGCACTCACGGCTCACCAGCATACCGTTGAGCCGCAGCGGAGGCCTTTTCGTTGTCCACTTCCCCGTGGGCTTTTGGAGCTCATCTTCCAGGTCCTGCATCAGGTCCGCAGGAATGGGAGACGGCTCAATCTGGGCATGAACCACAAATCCACAGCCCGTTTCTGGATTGTTCCCTGGGATGGTCATGAAGATTCCAGATCGCATATTAAACGTTTCTGCGAACCTTGCGGCGACTCTGGATCAACGGAGCCAGCGTCTACCATGTCCTTCACTCTCTGAATCCGGGATAGGAGTTCCGGTTTTACAGCACGAGCAGTTTCGTTTCGAGCGCCTTCTGGTACAATGGCGGGGAGATATCGAATATCGATTGTACGCCTAACGAAATGTGTCGGCAGAGAAGATAGATCAGAAATATAAGAAAACAAACCCGTTCGGCCCAGCGAATCCGTAGATGGACCCGTTTGAGAGAAAGTGTACACCATCAAATTCGAATCGCATCTCGTCCGTGCTCGCTGGATCCGAGAAGTCAATCCTTCCCTATATGTGATTCTTTCAGAGAGGATATGCTGAGATGGGTCGAAAAAGGCATCTTACATGAACCATGGCAATCCGTTCTGAAACGCCCTCTACGACTACTGGAGCATAGTCGACGACACTCCATGACAGGTTCGTCACCGCAGACCAGTTCCAAGATCCCAATTTATCGCTGAGCTCGGTCATGTTGGTATCCGACATGAAAGATTGTGCATGTGACTTCCAGGGAACGCTGGTCGGCTCTAGGTTAGACGGCGTTATGTTGTAAAAGTCGAGAGAGCCCCGTATGAATCCAGTCGTGTTCTCAAAGTAGGAGCTGCGGAATGGATCTAGCCGTGGTCCATCTGGGACGAAGGATTGTGCGAGCAAAGGGAGAGCTGGTCGCCTCTCCAGCTATACTGGTGCATGAGAATCCGACACGACGCATGAGCCCGCACGACCGCCTACCAGAGTGAAATTTGAGTTCTCTCCGTCCATCCATGCAGTAAAGTTGGACAGCTGATCGTTCATAGTCTGCAGTGCATCCTGGTAGTGACTGCGGGCGAGGTACTCGTCTCCGCTGTGGTTCGTGAGCATGAAAAGCATGAATATTATGAACAGAAAAGAGGGTATAGAGCTCCGTTGCTGCGGCTGTTGCGTCCGCACGTCGTTTTGTGTGGTCGCATTGTCGTCATCGCGTTCCATGGCATGTGGTTGAGCCGGACGATGGCCACAGCCACAGCAGCCGGAGACAGCAGTGGCATGGTCACATGACCGCATACAGGCTTCAATTCGACCACGACCACAAATATTGAATGGACGTAAATTGCTACTCGTAAACTATCCCAGCACCGACACGCTACGCTATGGTGTAAAGAAGAACCTCGCAGCGCAGAAGGCATTTTCAACACAGTAGAAGACCTGATTTACCTGCGTATCGCGAACCTCTCTCTTGACACAGTGGAGTGTATCAGGCGTGCTGCGAGGCACTCTTCTAGGATGTTGATAGCATCAACGTCCTCACGATGAAACGGAGGGAATATCTGGACCCACGCGCTGCAGTTCATGCCAGAACAGTTCTCGCGCTACAATCGCAAGGAAAAGTTAAGAGCGAAGATGCAAATTGAAAGTATTCCCGTTTCCTACTATCATGTCTCCATTCTTGTTTTCAGACTGGATCTGGGATGGTAAGTTGGTATGGTATAAACGTGCAGGATGGCACCCAAAGGATCTCCGTCGAGAAGCGGGAATCTGGTGAAGACAAGGACTTGATTTTCGAAAAGCTGTCGGACACTAGTAGTATCTACTAGTACGTGATATACCATTTCCAGTGTGCACGACGCCTTTACGAGCTGACAGGAATGCAGGCGCTCGTTGGCGGGCATCGGCGTGGATTCGACGAGACGAGGGATCCGGTGGTGATGAAAGCGGTCAAATTTTAGAGTGGAGGTGCGGGAGACGACGGCGCAGCAGGTGAGGGCAGACTTTCAGGTCGGGTTGCGGTTGTCCAGGAACGATGGTATGTCAGCGTTTGAGGGCGGTGGGTTTTTTTGTCCCGTCCGGACTTCAAAGCTTCAAGTTTGAAGCTTGACGCGGACGGACGGATGAAGGTTTACGGAGGTGATGGTATGTCCCATTAGATTTTTTGCGTGCATAATCTGAAAACCGGCATCCGGATTGTTCCCTAGGTCACAGCCTCGACTGTCCTTCCGATGTTTTTTTACCACTGGCATGAAGTCCGACCTAATACTTGGATCAAACTGATAAATATATAGTGTACTTGGAACATTCGCGATGATTCAAGCGAGGTTCGCAAACCCGACCTGGAGAGTACTGTAATCGAAAACGCTGTATACGCCCTCCAAGAAAGCAGTCCCAATGATCCAAAATTCTAGGCCATATAGTTAGAACGATACCATCTAGTGCCGAAAAGTGGACTTAGGAAGCGATAAGCACTGAGATCTCACTGGAAAATTCGCGATGAGCAATGATGACGCCGAAACATTCCAGAGAATCTTCATGAGTTACTTCAAGTCTGAAAACTCCGGGAGGGATTTCAAACGTCCTGCCACCGAAGGTGAGGCCCGGCGCTGGGAAAGAGTCGCACGGTACTGTAGGCTGTCGATAAGAACAAGGTATGAAACGCAATCAGAACTCACGAGAATAGTAACCCGAGTCTTTATGTTCCACGAGGGTACCGCCAAGGTGTCCGTACAATTCTGCAACCTGGTCCCAATCTCCGTAGATGAGGCTTGCACCAGTGTCGAAAACAACAGGTACATTGTTGAGGATTTTGTTACCATTAACACGAAGATCATCCATGGACACTTGCCAGAATGCCTACATGTTGAATGTCAATGTCAGTAACATCCACACCCATCCACCATTTAAACTCACAGGATTTGTTACGCGCGTATAAGTGATGTCACCATTGTACAGCATACTGTTTGCCCCACCGAGGTACATCTCGGCCCCAGAAGAAGAGAATTTAAATGAGAATGTCGGATTGATTAGCTTCTGTTTTCTGATAAGCGATACAAGCAGCGGAGTAGCACCACATGTCGAGATGGAAGCGAAGGCCAATCCTAGTAAACCGTCCGCATCTCCATTGTTCTGTGGTATCGGAGAAATGTACGAAGTTATAGAACCAAAGGTCTGAGGTCTTGCCTTGGTTGGCGTCAAAATTCAATCGTCATGCCGGCAGTAAGCAATACAAAACATACGGTCAATCCAGCGATGGTTACATTGTCAATATACATATCACCTTCGACGATGGTTCCATCTGTATAATCGCACTGAAATGGCTGATTCTTTTTAAAGGCCCATTTAGATGACTTGGGATCCCATAGGTTGTGATCTCCGGTAATCCCAATACAGCCAGTCTGCAGCACCCACATATCGCTGCGTTGACTTGAACAAAAACAACTGTATGAAATAAAAGAAAGCACCTACGCCGCACCAGTGTCAATTTGGACTGTAGATGAGGGTAAACATATATCAAAATGATGCTCGGAGAATTTACCCTTGAAGGTCTGGGGAGGAGTGCCAATCGAGATCTCGGCAATCCACATGCCATGTCGACCAGATGTCAACGGGACGCTAGCGCCACGCCTTTCAACGGACTCGCTCCGTTTCACAGCGAAAGGATGCGTCGTCCCCATGTTCATCTCATAATTGTCTAGGCCCCTAAGGATCTTCCTAAAGAAAGGGTGAGCAGTGGAGATGTAACGGTTGATTCCACACACTCCTCGATCAATGTACCATGAGAGCTGATAGCGTCGAGATCAATGGTTTCGTTGGAGTTCAGAAGCGGAGAGTGTCTGGTGAGCGGTATGGCTATGCCAACCGCCTCCCGGTTTGGTACAGGTTTTGCAATGACTAGAGTAAGCAGTCTGCCTGTGACTGCAAATATGGTTACCCTAAGGAATCGCATTGTCACAGTAGAACAGTGGAACGGACTGGCGGTGAAACATCCACTCACAGACCTTTATAATGAGAAACCAATAGCAAAAATATCCACGTCCATCATGGATAGGAACGAAACGAATGATCCATAGGTGAAACTGATGAAGATTAGATGGTGGCGCTATCATCCGACCGGGAAACAAGTTCCGCCGGTGCAAAACGTTGGTTGAAGCTTGAAGACTATTGGTATGGTATCAAACGTGCGGTATGGCACCCAAAGGGACTCTTCGTCAAGAAACGGGAATATGATGAAGGCAACTTGAAGGCCAAATTTTCGGTCCCGTCGTCATACAGACTTTGATTTTGGACAGATTCTGCGAATCTGACTAGCATCGACGTGCACCCAGAGGATGAAGTGCCCGCGCCAGATTCATTTAGTTTTGCGAGTCGACGCCGCAACTCGTCCGATTAATTGCCTGCCACGGATAGTTAATGGTTAATGTTCAAACGTTCAGGTGCAATGTGGGAAAACATAGTTGGCCGCGATAGGACCGTCAAAGGTAACACAACAGCACTTCACTAGAACACTTCTGGAGAAGTGGTTGTCTAGAACGAGCCCTCGAAAGGACCAACATGCCAAGTTGTCAGCAATCTGGGAGCAGGAATCCGGGTTGGATGCCGTAAGAAACGCACGAGACAAGACGACAGGAACTAGTCCCGAATGTACATACTTATCTGCCTCATCAGCCTTCCGAAGCATCTGAAATTGCACACGGATGGACTACAGCCTGCTTCGCACAGGAGCTTGGTTTTTTGCAGGCAAGTCTGCGAGCCTCCGCCGTTTGCGACTCGCACTGCATAATGGAGTGCAGTGGATTCGTCTGCCGAGACAACGTGGATGTTGGCACCATTTTGAATGAGGAAACGAATCGTTTCTGCATTCGGCAGCACGCACAAAAACGATGCTCTATTGAGCAAGATGTCGGGAGGAAGTTGCAATTTTAAATCTGAGAGCAGATGCTGGATGCTGGAGATATTCCCTGTGCTCGCAGCGTTCTGGAGGAGTGCCTCGACAAATGATGTATGGCTAGCAAGGTCACCGCTGATCTGCTTGAGTCTCCGAGCGATCACAACCACATCGCCCTCTGCTGAGTCCTGCCAGTCAAGCAAGTTTGCGTGTAGCACGGGTATAAGCGGCCTCCCATTCAGAACATCTATTGCCCACTCCATGAATTCATCGGTTTGTAGCAACCTCGTGAAGATATGGCCCATATGGGCGTTGGAATTATAGGAGTGTTCCCACTGTGACCTCCGTCCACAGAGGTGGGCGGAGAAAAGCCTGTGTGGCACAGGGCTCCCCTCTTCTAAGAACAAGTCAACCAAATCCCAGTCACCGGCTCTGGCTGCAGCCTCGATAGGCAAGCCAAAGGGGAGATCATATGGTTCAATGAATTGCCCAGAGAAACCGAGTTTAGCACCATGCGCCAGCAACGTACAAGCAGCTTCGATCTTCCTAGGCACAGTGTAAATGAGTGGATCGATCCCTTCCTTTTCTGCAAGAGGTGAACGGCAAAGGAATAGACGCAGCAGCGGATCGGGAGCATAACGAATCAAGATATAGAGCACAACATCATCCTGAAGACTTGGAAAGTCATAGGATCGGCTACCTTTTCGCAATCGCTCCCGCTCCAAAGGGTGCTGTTGGATGTCCCTGTGAAGCGCCAAAATAGAGTCTAAAATTCGATCCGTAGGCTCGACATGGGAGAGATGGTAGAGCCCATAATCCAGCACATAGTCAAGGAGTGGGTGATCTGAAGACATTTGAATATGATGTCGAAAATCATAGCAGATAACTCCTTACCATTAGAGTCTTGCAGTCTCGATGCAAGGCAGGCTTCAATGTAGCTCATGCATTGTTGCACTACCTCCGCATGAGCATCTCGCAAGTTAATATGGTACATTTGATTTCCTTGCAGAAAGTCACCGACAAGGTATTCCTGTCCAGGAGCGTTTAGCAAGGCGGAACTGATAGAGCCGCGTACTAGTACCTTCACACTGAAATGAGACAATTTAACAATATCTCCTTCGGAGTGTATCACCAGGCTGCTTAATGAATCTAGTAGTGCACCTCCATGTATAGGCGCAGAATTAGGGTTCAGTGTCCGCTAATCGACGTCAATCGAAACGCCTCAAGAATTTGACAAAGTCTTAATGGCCGTCGGGCAGTGACAATCCACATAAGAGCGCGCTTTGCGATTACACCTCCCTGTTCTTCTTTGCTGACCGCGAGAAGAATCCGTTGATACGTTGCGTCCAATCCGATTGGTAGGCTGTCGAGCACCTTTCGAATTTCCAAGGTGGTGAAACATCCTTTGAGAGTGTTCAATTGGCATTCAACCCAGCGGAACCTGGACAACATAAAAATGAGCCACATGATGTGAATGATGATTTCAATGCTCAGATTCCATCAGCTTTGCCACACAGGCTCCCAATAATATCCTCCTTCAGCATAATCCCTGCATCCCTAAGCCTGCTATGGGAATAAACCTCCCTCATAACAAGCAGACTGATGTCCGCATACACCTTTTCCGACATCCGTTCCAAGGAAAGCCGTGGGAGTCCAGAAAACCTACACTTGATTACCTGAAGAGGTCGGCTGATCACGAGCAGCCGCACCCCATCTTCATTCAAATCCAACAGAGAGCCTAACAAATCATCGATGTCTTTACACTCGTCCAGTGCATCCATGACAACCAGGGGTGGGCGTGGATATTTTTTCGCGACACGAGACGTTAGGGCGGTGAGCCGCTTGGATTTACCAAAAATTGTATGCTTTTGTCTCTTCTCTTTAGCTAGAACATCAAGAATATCATTCGGATCAACTCCAAGATCATCGAGTCCCTGCAATAGCTGAGAGAAGAGTGAACGCATCACCTCAGCAGCAACAGTGGAACGTTCCCTCTGGAAATCACAATAGAAGTACGCAAGCAGTTCGCCTTTGTCCTTCATATTTTGGATACCATTGATCACAGAGGCGCTGTCCCGAGAATGAAGACCGGTTTAAAATAAATATGATGAAAACGTACGCTAAGACTGATTTCCCAGACCCGGCGAAAACCACGAAAACATTAACTCAAAGAAAAGCATGGTATGATTAAATTCGTACGTTTCCCATGCAACCACAAAAACGCATCGTTGGGTATACCTCCATGTCTGATATTCATCGGTGTCGGGTAGCCACGTGCACGTATCCAGCTGTCGCAATTCGAGCGTGTCCTCGTGCTTTTCTGTGCAGTCCCACGCGTCAAGCCATCCCAATATTTCCTTTAGCCGTGTCCCTGCACATAAAGAGCTTGTCAAGAACGCTAGATGTACATAAGCAATGGCGAACGCACAATTGATTTCTGACCAGCTCTTCTTTTTCCAGGATTGTTCGACGGAGTTTGTGTCCCGATTGACGACGCCTTGTCTGGTGATTTGGGTATTAATCGAATGTCCTTTTGGCTGACCCATGACAGCAGTTTCGTGGTTCCTGTGGATACGCATTACAACCAACGAGACTAGATCAGCCTCTATAACTCTCACCAGACGTTCGTGTTGAGCAAGAAATAGAAGTAAATCCGCTTTTTCTCAAAAATCCGAATAGCCTGATTGGCATTCGACCAGTGCTGAGAGAGAAATATTGCGTAGCGTCAACGTGACGCCACTCGAAGTTGACCTGATCGATGCTTCCATTTCTTGCAATGTATCTAAGCATGTCTGGGGCTCCCCGCTAGAAAGCCACATCTCCAACCAATCGTCGACAGCAGGGTCTGCCAAAGAGGAATGTTCAAATGTTTCTGGGAGCAAGGTCTTGGATGCAGCGACGATCCTTTGCAGGTCTCCTACCAATGGCTTGTGTGATAGATAAATATTTCTGTCGTTCCTATCGCGTGCGCGGACGAGTAAGGCGTCGATGATTCGTTGCGAGGCCAACGCGATGGAGATGAGCGTTTCTTGAGCTAAATCCATTTTTGTCAATGTCCGCTAGTGAGATGGTTGGATGGCAGGTCACAGCAGGAGAGAGGTTTCGGCACGCACGACAAGTCAGATCTTAGTACTGTTTATGAGCACATACTTGGGCTAGGCAATGTCTCTAGTGGAGAACAGTAAGGCTGTCGGAAGTATGGATTTGATGAGATTGGCGGCTAGCACCTTTTGCTGAGGCACACCGGGAACCTGAAAGAAAACCGGGTACACGTTAACCTGAAATGATGAGGTGCGCGCAGTTCCTTTCTCGCTCACTCAACAGAGCATGCAGTGCACGCTGCCAGCTTTCTGGTCCCATACAGATTGACACTCGCCGCGGGACAGAATCGCCAAAGTGCTAGGCTCGGTGTTCGTGCGGGCAGTGTCATACGGCTGCAGGTGCAAACATCAATGCATCACTGCGATCGACATGGTTGGGCGTGTGTGGCCGGTTTGGTTTGGGGATAAAGTTGCGAGGCGGCCGTGTCCGCAGGTTCCGCACGGCGCGCTGCAAGCTTGTGACCGTGCTCCACTGCGTTCTCTGGCACAACCGACAAACGAACGGAAGGTATTCCACTTCACAAGACCTCGTTATTGGTGACAGCACGTTCCTTATTCTTATTTTGAACTTTGAGTAGATCTTCCAGGAAACCCTGGATTTTTTAGGGTGCTTTGTAGAATGATATGATCAGGCCTAACAGGTTCCTGGACCCCAAAGGGGGTCCAGGTTTACCATGGCCGGAACCTTTGAGCGGTACATTGTGGCGTGGGTAGAGGTACTATGCCTTACCCCCAGTTCGGCGTCACAAATTCACAGGGAATGTCACACAGCTGATTTCAGACTCCAAAACAAATTGTTGATTACATAAGTAGGCTATAGATACTAGTGAATTTATCTACGAGGTGTTCCTTGATTGTTTTTGTAAGTTCAGCAACGGTTCTGTCCATCGGAAGCAAAAGAGCACCAGCGAGAGCAACAAGGTCATCTTTCCGTTTGTAGGATGCGAGCGGATTATCGAAAACTCAATTTTCGATCTCCTGGTTGATGCGGTGTGTAGACGGTCTTGTAGGTCCCATCATGGAAGCCCTTGACAGCAAGCTCCATTCGGGCCTCGTACTCTGGGTCCCTGGTGGAAGCTCGCTGTCCTCGACGGCCCGCCATCGCCAGCGACACGCCCTATGACACGCGACTTGTAGAATGATCGCGTCGCGTCGCGCACTCGGCAGAGCATGGTTGTTTAAACTCCGCTCCGGCAAGTGCTCGTTGAGTGACGACTGGCGTGACAGAGCTTGACTGCACAATCTCAATAACTACTGCATTGTTTTCGCTCGTTCAACTTCGTAGACGCAGGTATAGTATAAAAATCAACATATGTACCATAAAATAATAAAAGTTTTGTGTATTTTGTGGAGTGCCGAACTGGGGGTAGGTGCCGAACTGGGGGTAAGGCATAGTATGTAGCACGAGTCACGGACCTGGGCATTCTCCATCATATTTATTTCCCAACCTGGTTCTGATCATGCGACGTGTTCTGAATAATGTACAGGTTTTCACGCGAATGCCGAAAGACACAACCCGTGTACTCCTCCGACGGCTGCCAAGTGTTCTTCATGCCCGCGAGCAAACCTGCGACTCATCCGACGCATATCAACGGCAAGCCTACGAGTATATACCGTACGTACCTTCATCACAGGAGACGCGACTAGTCAGGGTTTGACCCGAAAAGCCCACATAAATCATATACTTACATATAGGTTTGCATCACAGGATCATCGACCCCATACGTCCATGGAACTGATCGCCATTCTACTATCTCGGTGGGACGCTCCCCGAGCCGGAAAAGAATATGATGCCATCATGAATGACTTCAGTCATCGAGCTGCCGTTGATAAGTATCAAGTCTGGAGTGAGTGCCCCATCTACTTGTAATAGCATCGAACGACCGAATAAAAAAAAGGCCAGTCAGATCCGTCACGACACCCAGATCTGATACTTACACTCCACCGAAAGAACCGACAGAAGCAACTTGGAAACGGCATATTACGACTCGAAGTACATACTACGAGACAGAACAAAAAAAAAAAAAAAGAAACGCGTTACGCCACACGTATCAGAGAAGTTCAGCTCGGAGCTTACAGCTGATAAGTTACATTGCCCCAGTGAGAAGGTTGGTCTGATGTGATGGATGATTGCGATTTGGGACCATGTCCTTCGCTGAAGTACTCACATTCCTATCATTTCATTCACGCGGAGAACTTTGAAAGAAGTGATGACACATCACTTGATAACGAGCACATCAAACACGATGGGTCGACCCTTGTTCTCCCTCACTACTTACTCGGTACCGTGCTAACCCGAGCAAGCCAGTCGAGGTCAATAGTAAACAGGACTTCAGCACTTATGACAGTATCAGTAGATGGTGCCCTGATTTGAAGAAAGCATCAAATGATCTATTTCAGCTCGAGCTGAACCGCATGTGTTCATCTTCAATGATGAGCGTGGAGCTGCTATCTGATTATCAAGGTGATTCAGTCACTCAGTGGTCGTGTTCAATACATTAACATAAAAAAAAGTCCCATACGACATATCTTAGAAGAGAGATGGATTTATGTATGGAGAGAAGGAAACGCGTAGGCTGTATGTATACTAGTAAATATAAAAGAAAAATGAGATCGTTCGAGCTCGGTACAAAGACCTCAAATATCCGTCCGTCGCCAACCCATCTACACCGGCCACACGCACTCAAAATCGATTCCCCGACCTCGAAATCGGCCTAACCAACCTCACGCTCGCAAACTCCTCGCTTCCCGGCCCCAACCCTGACCCTTGCGTCGACCCTTCCTCCTCTACAGGCGACGGATGCTGATGGTCCCACAAACTCTGTCTCTCCTCTGCGTCGTCCACGCCCCGCAAAGGGTATCGGCGCGAACGCGATGTTGAGGAACTGCTCCTCCGCTCTCGAGTCCGGATCACGTCTGGGCTAGGAACGGAATCGGCAAAGGGACTAGAGCCCAGGGTACCCACCCCCACCCCCCCACCCACATCAGTCGGCCGCACAGACATGGGCGCTATCGTAGAAACGGGCGTTGAATACACTGTCTGCCCACTCCCCATGCTCTTTAGCGATCCCTCCGCCGTATCCGCAATCGACGTTGGACTCTCGGACGCCAACAAGTTCAAGTCCCTAGGGCTCGAAGACGGAAAGGTCTCCATCGAGGGCGTCGAGGGCGTCCGGAACGGGTCTGAGCGTCCGTCATAACTAGATAGTGTCGGCGCCATAGGCTCGTCGTTGATGCGTGACGGAATGACAATCGATTGAGCGCTCGCAGGCGTTCGCAGGCCGTTGTTGTCCTCAACACCCACTCCTCCGCTCAACCCCATCGCACCGGACGACGATCCCGGTGGCGGAGGAAGAGGCGGTATAGCAGAAGTAGATGAGGTCACATATGATGATGACGAAGGCGGATATAGGAACTGTGGCGGCGCTTTGAATTCGAGGTTCGCTGGAATGGACGTCATGCGCAACGCCTGTACGGACTGGGTGCTTCGGTTCCCTGCGGGTGTGTCCGGCGCCCACTTGATCGCCGTTCTCCGTGGACTCTGCGTCGAAGACACCGTGATCTCGGACTCACGATCCGTCGAGTTGCTGCGCGCCGAGGGCATAGGGGTATCGTACAGCGCGTGTCGCGTCATCCCGTCGTATGTATGATCAGTATGCTGCAGGGAGGAGAACGGAAGACCGTCGAGGTTGCCGACCATGCTACCGCCGACACCCATCCCCATCCCGCGGGGTGTTCGACTAGAACCGGTGGAGTGGCTGGACTGGCTGACCCGCCGGGAACTGCGCGCGCGCATGAGACTGCCGATAGTTCCAAAGGAACCACGCAGGGCGTCTATTCCTGGATCTTCCAGGCCTGCAAGGTTCTTTTCTTCTTCGCCGAGATCGAGACTGATCGTCGCAGGCGTCTCTGTGTGAGTTCGCGCGGCTTGGAGTAGTAGAGTGGACCGCCGGTCGAGCGATGTGAGCTTGACGGGGTCGATCTTGGACATTTGAAGGATGACGATGCCGATACATATTACCACGAACGCGAGTACCAAGGTCACAATTTGAGACGCTGGCGCAGAGAGACCTTTGAAGAGCACCTAGATGGGAATATGAGGCTCTCTATAGAGGGAAGACGACATGAAGACGCACGATGGTCGTGACCATCGAACAAAAAGAAACTTGTGCACGCGATGAGCATCGTCGAGTATGCGATCAAGAATGAACTCACACAACACGTAGTATGTCGGAGTTACTTGAAGGAAACACGTCAGATTTCAGGGATAGACTTATCAGACTGATGGAACGTACCCATAGCTGTGCGAAACAGGTATAAATAAGGATATATGCGCGCGAACGTATCAGAGACGCACCGGTATTGAACAGCGCGAGCGCGACATTCAGGTAATACACCTCTGTCACTGGGTGGCATCAAGACATGGATGATACGGCGAGATTCGGATGTACGGACACAATGTTACGGCCACGAAACCCAGCAAAAAGTACGTGAACCAGTATTTGAACTGGTGGTGGCATGAATGGAAGTGTCATGGTCGGGTTTCCTGATGTACACACCTGGTTGTCGCCCATCACGGAGGCGACGATGGCAGCCCCGAGACCAGTTGTGACGCTGACGCTGATACCTCCGATGGTACTACAGACGGTGATCCACCAGATCATATTATTCTTGCCATACCTGATGGGGAATGGGTTGAGGGAAGATGAGAGAAGGGACGGGGACCAACTTTGGGCCAAAATAGATAATGATGCTCAGAGCGATGGTGATGAGTACACTAATATAAGCGAGAAATCCTGGGGCGATGAACAGTTGCTGGAAAGCTGTTATCTCGGAAGGGGTTTGTTCTTGGGGGCCTAAAAAGGGGTGAGGAAAGGCCAAGGAGGGAGGAGCGGGTACATGCCGTTGAGAGCAATGATGACAGAACCGATCTAGGAGGAATGTTAGAGGAAGAAGGAGGAAGAGAGGAAGAGCATACGATACAAAGAGCACATCCGAGCCAGCCGAAGAATGTGAGAGTTTCATTGAGGAATATGGAAGACATGATGGCGCTGATTACAACAGAGAGGGCGCCCATGGGTGTCTTTTATACATGGGTGAGTAGAGGTATAGGTCAAAACGTAGAAGTACGGACCACAACAAGAGCCTCGACGAAAGAATAGGCTGGGGAGGTGAGAGAAGGTGTTGGGGGTGGGGTGGGAGAGACGTACCAACAAAATTACATATTTCACCGAGGATCATCACTGAGATGGAGAATGAGAACGGAAGTAGGATGGGAGACAGGGAGTGCTCACTTATCATTCCGGTCCACCATAATGGCTTGGAGGGGTGAGGATAGAGTGGTGTTAAGAGGGGACGAGACTGACCGATTTGAGGTATGCGACGCCCTCTCCAGCGACGTGCCCGGCCTGCGAGCGCAAGAGACCCTTTTTCTTGAATACAAAGCTGCAACCAATGAGAATTCCGCTGGATATGGCAAGGACGATGCCGACGATCTAAAACTCTGTGAGGGTCGGAAGAAACGGTTGAGAACGAAGGTCACCTTGAGACTAGAAGGTAGTTTTAACGTCGCGGTCGAAGATGAGGAGGCGGAAGCGGAGGAGGAGGCAGCCCTCGCATAGTGTAAAGGGGAGGACATGCTGAACTGCTCCAAGAGCGCGCAGTCAAACGGGGAATGCTTGTCTTAGTGGAGTCGGGCCGTGGAAATGCCATAAAAGGGAATCCTACCGGTGCTGTATAGAATAGGGCGCGGTCCAACTAGAGTTATTAGCAGTACGACCATGTCGTTGGAAGAGGATGACCGGTTCACGTTCCCCGCATGCACGGAGGACAATCCGCGACCACTGCAGGCGTATCCAGAGGTTCCATTTACACATGAAGCGCGCGGACGAGATCCCGACATTTCTCCCTGGGCAGAGCCGGTGCGTGTATTTCCATCATCCTGACATATTCATACTAGTACCCACGCACGCTCAGCAGCCCGCGAAGAGAACGATGGCGTTTCCCTACAAGCCTTTTAATCGCCCTTCGATCGCTTCTACCTCCTCTTTTCGCTTACAGACGAGTGATTCATACGCCTCCTCAGTCTCCGACATGTCCCTCGCAGACCCGCGCAAGGGAAAGAGCTCCCTCAGCTTTTTCAGTGACATCATATTGAAAAAACGCTCCCGTTCCAAGCTCGCATCCTCGGATTCGATCAACGATAACATCACGTCCTTCCCCACCTTCACACCGAACCCTTCGCAGCTCTCCATTGACACATACATGTCCCCTTTTCACCACGAACCCGACCCTCCACCTCCTGTTCCACAGATCCCTTTCAGAAAGGAAAAGGAACGGATTCAAAAAAGATCTCGCCTTAACAAGGCCCCCCCTGTACCCCCCAAAGACGACGAACCCCTCCTCACAATCGACACCGACTTTTCGCACATGGAGGACATCATCGACATGAACATCACCTCCACCTCTTTTGGTACACGTCCCAGCACCTCCTCCAGCCTCCCCACCCGTCCGAGTACCTCCTCCTCCAGCACTTTAACTCCCAGCATCGACACGGTCCCCCCTCCCTCTCCCTCATCTTCCACCGTGTTCACCGATCCCTTCTCTCCCTCCTCCCTCTCCTCGAAGCGCAGACACGCACACGAGCGCAAGATCTCTCCAAAGACCATCATGCCCGCGCTCGACCCAGATCCAAGCCACGAACAAGCAGCCGACCGCGAGTGGACCGCACCCGAGAGCTGGGCAATCGAAAAGGAGGGCACAGACGCTGCAGCCGATGGCACAAATTACAGCTCAGACGAAAGTATACTCGGTAACAGCTCGCGCTCACCCGACGACTACTCTATCGCCACCGATATCGCCACAAAGAAACGCATGCGCAGAAAAACACATTATCCCCACAAACCCTCCTCCTCCGCCAGCTCAAGCAAATTCGTCCTCGTGCGCATATATCGTGCCAACGGCTCGTATCACGTCGCGTCAATTCCCCCACAAGCAACCGTCGCAGATCTCACCCCCTCCCTCAACACCCGAGTCTTGCGTGATAACGACAGAGAGACACACAAACTCTATCTCAAGGAACGAGGAAGAGGTACGTACACCCTCCCATCTCTTGCATCATCTTCTTCATTTCCTTCTCAGAGCGCGTGCTGGCGCCGACTGAGCGGCCTGCTGCAATCACTCGTCGTCGTTTGGAACAAGCCGGATATGATCAGCTTGACAGCCTCGACTACCTCGCCGCTGAGGATATGACCTTTCTTCTCAAGTTCGTGTACAAAAGCCAGCTCCTCGGCCCAACAGTACGTCTCCCCACTACCTCCCTTGGTCTCGCACTGATCCATTCCAGGCCGAAGATCTAAACCTCGACAACTTTGAACGGGTAGATCTCACAGGGTGCGGCTTACCCACTATACCCATCATCTTTCACAAAAGTGCATCATCAATCGTATATCTTAATCTGTCTCGAAATCCCATGGTGGAGATACCTCTCGACTTCATGCAATCCTGTACCATCTTACGCGAACTCCGACTCTCCAACATGGCCATGAAGAAAGTACCACAGAGCGTTCGACACTCGGCAAGTTTACACCGTCTCGATCTCTCTTGTAACCGTATAGTGGACCTTGATGACGCCGCACTCGACCGCATACCTGAATTGAGCATCCTCAAATTGCAAAATAATCGCATGGAGCTACTTCCCTGGTATTTCCCCCGCCTACGGAGGCTCAAGGCCTTGAACATATCCAACAACAAATTTAGCAAGTTCCCTTTGGTCATTTGCGAGATGCCCGCCCTTTTAGACCTCGACATATCCTTTAACATGATCACAGAACTTCCAGAGGACATTGGCAAACTGACTGCCCTCGAGCAGCTCGTTTTCGTCGGTAACCAGGTAACCAAACTACCCGAACAGTGTAGCCAACTTGCCAACCTCCAAGTCCTCGACTGTCGTCGAAATAGTATCTCTGACCTTTCCATTGCGCATACAATCCCCCGATTGGAGAAACTCTTGGCAGATCACAACGCATTGCATGCACTCGATCTCTCTCACGGAATACTTGGTACGACCACCCTTGACGTCTCGTTCAACGACATCACGCTCCTCAAACTCGTGCCGTCTACGCAAACGCCCTTTCTTCTCACTTCCCTCGATGTCTCTCACACGAAACTCTCCTCTCTCGACGACTTTGCATTATCACATCTCACTGCGCTCCAACATCTCAAACTCGACCACAACCTATTCCGCACGCTTCCCGATTGCCTCGGAGAACTCAGTCACCTCATCACGCTTTCTTGCTCTGACAACCATCTCGATGCTCTCCCCGAGACCATTGGCTCTCTTCAACGGCTCGAAACACTTGACGCACACAATAACAGTCTAAAGGAGCTGCCCACCGCCCTCTGGAGCTGCTCCTCATTAATTCTGATCAACGTGACTTCGAACCTGATCGAAACGTGGCACGATCCACCAGATACGTCCTTGGTCACTCCCCCTCCTTCCGGTATCACCCTCGATGTTCCCCCGACGCCACCTGGGCCACGGTCGCATCTTCAGATCTCGAGAAAAGCGTCGAGCGCGACGGTATACACCACATCAGCCCGCCCCTCTCCTCCACTCGCGTATTCGCTCGAAAAACTGTACGTGGGCGAGAACCGTCTCACGGACGAATGCCTCCCGCCGTTCACGATCCTGAAGGAACTCCAGGTGCTCAACCTCTCATTCAACGAAATTCAAGAACTGCCCTCATCTTTCCTGCGCAATCTCACCAAACTCGAGGAGCTCTACTTGAGCGGTAACCATCTAACGAGCATACCGACCGAGGACTTGTTCAGGTTGACGAGGTTGAGCGTCTTGTTCCTCAACGGAAACAAATTGCAGACCCTGCCCCAAGAGTTGGGCAAGGTACAAAGTTTGACGGTGATCGACGCGGGGAGCAACGTGCTGAGATACAACATAAATAATTGGGAATTCGATTGGAATTGGTATATTTATTTCCTTTCTCGCGGGAACGTTTGGGTGATGTCCTCGTGCAACAGGAACTTCAATCCAAATCTCAAGTATCTCAATCTGTCGGGGAACAAGAGACTCGAGATCAAGCCTGAACACCCCAGTGCAAGAAATCGGTCCGAGAAACCGGAGGGCAGTCGTGGTCTCCTCGCCGACTTTTCCGAATTGACCTCGTTGCGCGTCCTCGGTCTGATGGACGTCACCACCACCTTCTTGCCCAACATTCCCGAGGAAACCGAAGACCGGCGCGTTCGAACCTCTCTATCCGAGGTCAACAAGATGTCTTATGGCATCGCAGACAATCTCGGGAGTACCGGCTACATGACCATGTTCGATCTCGTCCAGCCCGAGTTCCGCGGGCACAAGGACGAGGCCGTGTTTGCCATGTTTGGACGTTCGGACGGGCCGTCGAGCAACAACCACCTGTCCAAGTATCTCCGCGACAACTTTCTGGTGCAGTTCTGCTCGCACTTGGGTCAGATCGATCAAGCGAGGGGCGAGACGGTGTTGGATGCACTCCGTCGGACGTATTTGCGGCTCAATAAGCAGCTGCATGACACGCTCTACGCTGGGAATACGTCCAGTCGAAAGATGTCCCAGGTGAGCGCGTCAACGGTTGGCGCGACCTCAGTCGAGGCCTCGTATCGCGCGGGAGCGTCCGGTATCGTTCTCTACTTTGCCGGGAAGACCATGTACGTGGCAAATGTGGGTGATGCGCTCGCAGTAGTCTCGATGCAAGGCTCTGCAGAGCTGTTCTCGAGAAAACACGACCCGTTTGATCGGCGCGAGGCGGAGCGCATTCGGGCGGCTGAGGGGTGGATCTCACCCAAGGGTCTCGTACACGAGGAGATCGACACTTCGCGTTCCTTTGGCTACTTTTACCACTTCCCCGTCGTGAACGCCCGGCCGTACGTGGAAGCGCGTCAGTTGACGGAGCAGGACGAGTTCGTGATCGTTGGGAATCGAGGGCTGTGGGATTACATTTCGTATCAGACGGCGGTGGACATTGCTCGATCCGAGATTTCCGATCCGATGATCGCAGCGCAAAAGCTGCGGGACTTTGCCATCAGTTATGGGTCGGATGGGAGCGCGATGATCATGGTTGTATGCGTCGCGGACTTGTTCCGCCCCAAGAAACAGCCAGCGACAGACTCGTCGACGGTCGTGGAGGCGTATAGCACGGTGAAGAAGCGAGGGGGTAAGAAGACGGACATCCAAGACCGCACGATCGCGCGGTTGGACTATGAGGTGTCACCTCCGACGGGCCACCTCTGCCTCGTGTTCACCGACATTCGAAACTCGACCCAGCTGTGGGAAGCCAACGCGGGCATGCCGACCGCGATGCGATTGCACAACAATCTCCTCCGTCGACACTTGCGCATATGCGGTGGGTACGTCGTCAAGACGGAAGGGGACGCGTTCATGTGTTCGTTCCCGACGACGCTAGCCGCACTCTGGTGGTCGTTGACGGTGCAGATCCAGCTCATGCACGAGCCGTGGCCGCTGGAAATTCTCGAGTGCGAGGAGGGGAGAGAGGTATGGGACGACCAGGGCAACCTGATCGCGCGGGGGCTGTCGGTGCGGATGGGCATCCACTGCGGTGCGCCTGTGTGCGAGCCTGATCCGATCACGAACCGGATGGACTACTTTGGCCCGATGGTCATCCGTGCGGCGCGCATCTCGGGGTGCGCGAATGGGGGGCAGATCATGTGTAGCGCGGACGTCGTGCGGGAGATCAACGCGCGGATCACCGAGACTGGGTCGGACACGGAGTACTCGGAGTTCCAGCCGCCGCAAGCGATCGAGGCGATTCGGCGGATGAATATCAGGGTGATCCCGGTTGGGGAGCTGAAGCTCAAGGGGCTCGAGATACCTGAGACTGTGTCGTTGATCTATCCGGGGTCTATCGCTGCACGGCAGGACATTGATTTGACGGGCGGATCGGCGGCGAGCGTCTCGGCGGGAGCGGTGGCAGCGCCGGCGCCTGTCCATGTGCAGTGGTGCATGGGGCAGGTGAGGGAGTTGGCGATGTTGTGTCTCCGTCTGGAAGCGCTTGCGAGCGGGCGGGTGTTTCGACCATTTCCGAAACGCAAGGCGAGCATTTCGCCGCCGCCTCTGCCGTCGTCGTCGTCGTCCCAACATCATCCACTTCCACCGCCGGGGTCAGAGACCTCGGAAGACGACCAGCTGGAGGCGGGGTACATGTACGGCGATCCGGATCAGCTGCTACCGCCGCTGTGGAGCAAGATGGGCGAGTTGGAGGCGATGATGCTGTTGGATTCGTTGTTGACACGGTTGGAAAACGCTGCGTCGGCGATGTCGATGACGGTGGTAATGGAGCGTATATCAGCGGGACGGACACCGACGGAGTTGGGGTTGGACGAACGGACGTTGAGGTTGATGGTGCGATGATGACGTGTTAACATATGTGTGTTTTGTTCTTTCGCTGTTCGCTGTTGTTCGTTCGTGCGCTGCCAGTCCATTTTGTACTGGACTGTTTTTCAAAAATCGGACTCGTGTTTTTTTATGCCTTTTCTTTCTTTTCTTTCCTGCTTTGTTGTACGTGAATGAGGATGATTATATCTTGTGTACATATTTATCTTTTTTCCCCTTGTTTGTGTACGAGTAATGGGATGTAACTCGCTTTCGGAACCGCTTTTTTTTTCTTTCTTGTTCAGTGGTGGAATCGAATAGCTGAAGTACGTGATCGACCAATTCATATCAGACAGGCGCTCGACAGAATGAGAAATATAACGTCACGCGAATCTGTGTATGCGGTTCGGTGGGGTGCGTCCGCTCGAGTATGGTTTTGACCTGAGTCACCTCGTCACGAAGTCGGCATCGTCGATTTTTTCCTCGTCCTCCCACGCTCACGAGTTCCTTTCCATCAGGGAAAAATATAACCTTCCGTATGTCATCGTTATCTTGAACATCTATCTTGATCGGGTTCTCGCCAACGATATGCTTTTCCGTTGGTAGATCACCTTCGCTGGTCGCTCTTTCATCGTCGTTTATAAACGATCCACCGTCCTCTTCACATAGTTCTTTGCTCTCGTCAGTGCCTTCCATTGATGATCTTACCTTCGTACTAGTACTCACCCTTCCTGTTATTTCGCCCACCTCCATTGAAGCTCATGCTGGGATAGATTCCAGTGGGGTGCGAATGGGAGGGCTACTTGTCGTATACTTTAGGCGCTCCATCAACCCCCGGTGGTTCATATGTTAGTCTACATTCATCAGTTAACCGAGCGCTTGTGTTCATCCACATTTGCGCCCCCACCCATAGCAAGACCACATCCGGTGGACACAGTTCGGCGAAGAATTCCCCAAGGATCGTTTTTTTCTCCTTTCTTCCGTTCTCTTTTCCCTTGTCGCTATGCTCCGACACCGGTACCTGGCTGTGATTAACCGGCAGCATCGTCACTCCGCACCGCATCCACAGTTAATGTGACTTCCTCCACATGCCGTACGGAAGGAGGTAAGCAATATGATAAGCACAGGCTTTCGAGAAGAACCTATTGAAAATGACATTGTTACATGCTGCACAACATTCAATTGTCCGAATCCATGCTCGACTCCTAAACTCAGGGAATTGCTTTCTCATTTCTAACACGGTGATCACTCTGCATAGATACACAGTGCGCCATCGTGAGAGGCAGTGACGCATCGTCGGCATCGATACCGCCGCCAGGAGCGTAGCTCTTTGCATGTTACATATCCTTGACACATACCAAACGAGCACTACGGTGGAGGTCTGTGGCGACTAGATAGATTCACCAATAGCTTAAAATCACTGTTGGAAGCCACTTACTGGCCGTAATGTTCGCTGGTCACGCCATCTTCCTTCTCCGCTGTCTTTGGTTTCCTGGAAAACAATGTTGCATATTCCTTGTCGGACGAATTTACTGTGATCGTGTTTGTACTGGGAATAAAATTGAAGGCATAACAACCAGACGGTGGTAAGTTACTGTGAAAACCTGGTACTGGTTCCTGAGAGCATCTTCGTCGGAATCTGGAAACAGATGTTAGTGCGACTCGAACTTGAACAGTGTGGTCCGATGCGACTGGGACAAACAATCTCTCAGCGCGAATGCACTAGTGCTAGGTCCAGAAATTGTGTGTGTAAGTTTGTCATCGAGAAATGGAAGAACAAGTCGTGTTTTCCTGAAGAAGGGAGATCTAGAAACAGACCTGCCGGAACTGGTGATTTGGAGCCATCTGTAGCCCTCACACACGCTGTCAGTGTCATTAACTTGAATTGATTGTCATTCCAGAAAATCACGAACCGATTAGATCATTTCCGTGTCAGACGGGAGCAAGCTGTGTTCGTTCATCATGCATCATGGGGCACGTCCAATGACAGCCTCTCGGACCGTCATGAACCTTGAATGTTAGTTCACACAAAGCTAAAATAAGCGACACCGCCGGCCTGGGTTGCGCTCAGGTAGATCGTGTACAGATTAGCCCTTTCACGTTGTCATTAACTGATTGTCATTCCAGAAAAATGACAATCTCCGTGTCAGACGGATGAAGCAAGTTGTATTCGTTCATGGGCGCGTCCAATGAAAGCGTCTCCGTTACGAATCTTGAATGTCAGTTGACACAAAGCTAAAATAAGGGACACCTGGACCGCCGGCCCGGGTTGCACTCAGTAGACCGGTGGTATGTTGTCAAAGTCCTGACCTGCCGTGACATGGGATATGTAGCGAAAATAGTAAATCATCAACGGTACTAAGTATCACATTGACATCGTTCCTGCTAGTGAACTGTTGACATGGATTATTGGTAAGTACCACTGGCAATAACGTTTCTACCAGAGATGGGCATATCAAAAAACACATGTGCAACGCTTGCGTTGTCGCCGCAAAGAAACACAGGCGGAGAAAGAACACCGGTATAGATCTCATCAAAGTGGCAGGTTGTCACCTCGGCGGGGGTTTTCGGAAACGCATTTGCACGTATGTGCAGTACTCCAGCGCCCACCAATCAGTGTGGGATGATGTTGGTACTTCGTAAACATCATCTATTTGCTCCTCCATATTCCACGGTGTCAACGTAGATCCGGCGGCATGACCGCTTCCGGCAAGCGGCGATCTCAAAGCCGATGAATTGAGCGAGCCTGTTAAACAGGTACATAAACTAAATGCAGACCGAATCATGTACACACTGATCGGCGCCAACGGTTGATCGGGACCCTCTCAGCAGACCCCGGTTGGGTTAGGTAACATCGGAGGTCCGCGAATTGCATGCCCCCAAATAGATCATGAGAGATCTTGTCACTCAGTGAAATACGAATTTCTGGACCAGTCATTCCGAAAGTGTATGGCTTATTGTTCTTATTCAGTACGAGGTCTGAAACTTGCCGACTCATCTATGCTCTAGCCTCACTGCATTTGGTTGGTATGATCGTGTACTCGGAATTCTCGCTTCCCCTGTAACGAACACTGCCCTTGCGCCCCTATCTCAAACTCAGGTGTAGGATCCTGCAAGCCCTGATATTGTTGTCCACACAAAAGCCTTCGAGGAGGGATGAATGTAGTATTAAGTTCACAAGTAAAGGTTGTGAACTGGCGTGTACTCAGTGGGCGCCGCCGTCAGCGCTTCAGCAGTGCATCACTGGTAATTTGAGCACGGCCTTATCCGGCTTTATCCGCAATTTTCTAGCACTTTTTCGGCACTTTGTCAAATTGAGGCACAAAACTGCGGCTCGTTTTCTTGGATCCGACTTGTACCACACTTTAGTGAACTTGCTTACTCTCCATAGCGGTTCGGTACTGGGAACCTGGGAAAGCATCGCTGAGGACATCTTTGGGTCGCCTTCCAGATTCAAGCAAACCCCAAGTTCGCATGACCAACCTTCCGATATTTATCAATCTATCTGCACACACAAAGAAGACCTTGCCAGCAAGGTGACAAACCGGGCAATATTAATGACCGGTCCAGATCATTAAATTCAAGGACATATGAATACTTGTGGGAAGCGATGACAACTTGCTAGTATGTTGTTCGAGTCCGGATAAGTTCAAGATCTCAATATCAATATCACACAAACAGACTCGCATTGCGCCGAAGATAGCATAACGCTGATAGTCTTAATGTGGGTCGCTGCTTACAACGGTCGATGGTGGGTTCTTACCAGAACAAATAATAGGACCCTCCCGGGCACTACGTGGGAGTCGGGGACTCCGGAGCGGAACGTAAGGCGCCACCATTTTCTTTCGTGGTTGTAAATGTCACGAGATATCTTGGGATGCTCATGCAGCAATAATCCTGCCTTCCTGAACACTTTGATTGGATGCGCCCACGAACAAACGCAACCACGCTTCCAGTCAAATCTGATGTGAATGATCTCCCCGGTTCGTCATTTTGCCGAAACTACAGTCAGCTGATGATGAACACTCTTTTCTATCTCTTATGTATGGCTCCCGATTTCCAGTTTGGTTAGATAGAGTATCCTCAGGCTGGGTATAAAGGCAGGTGCAATTTTCCTCATTCATCAGCACAACATTGACTTACTCTTCCAACTCTCTAGTACCAAGGACTCACATCATGTTCAAACCGACTGATACATTCGTGCTGAGAAACTGTTTGTCCCTGCTCAAGTCGTCACATTGTTCGAGTAGCGCTGATTTTAATTCCAAGATCCCACCGAAGATCCTCTCCACCATGATCCTGAAAGATTTCCCAAAGCGCTGTCATTCGTATGTCATCCCTTGCTTCAACTTCAATGGCCAGTGTGGGGAAGCTAACGCGTTATACATGTTCAATATAGTGCCCTGACATAGTCCCGGCGTACGGGATGAATCTTGACCAAATCACGCTCGTAGATTCCAACAACATGCGTGGTTTTTCGGGCTTTCCCATCATCGGGGGTGATGTCAACAACATCTACATTCGAGGATATGGCTCCGGCGGGCCCTACATCGCTTCCTTGAGGG
>JBBPQC010000127.1:0-38270 GCA_038092295.1 Leccinum arenicola | reverse complement strand
ATCTTTTACTCCCCAAGGAGCCTAATCCCAACGTTTCCAACCTCTACAAACGCCATGAGCCTACCGTCGGCGACATCGAGGACTCCCTTGTTGACGAATCGACTACCAAGCGGCGACTTCATAAATTGGATAAAGCCCGCGGTTTCATGAAGTATCAGCGACTCAACGAAACTTACAGACCTCCCCGAAAGCGAGTCAAGGACTGGAAGGAGCTCAATGCCCGTCTTACGGAAAGCGAGCTGAAATACCAATCTGCTCGATGCATGGATTGCGGTGTTCCATTCTGCCAATCAGACACAGGATGTCCAATTTCCAATATCATTCCGAAGTGGAACGATCTGGTCTTCAAGGGTCAGTGGAGAGACGCGCTCAATCGGCTCCTTATGACGAACAACTTCCCTGAGTTTACGGGACGCGTGTGCCCTGCCCCATGCGAGGGTGCATGTGTCTTAGGAATCAATGAGCAACCTGTTGGTATCAAGAGCATCGAATGCGCTATTATCGACAAGGTGGGTCTGCTTCGCCCATGGGCGGTTTCTTTCTTCCTAATTGCAATTCAGGGCTTCGAGATGGGCTGGATGGCCCCTGACCCTCCACCGTTCCGCACGGGCAAGAAAATCGCCATCATCGGATCTGGCCCCGCTGGCCTTGCTTGCGCTGACCAGCTAAACAAGGCTGGTCATTTCGTCAGCGTATATGACCGCAATGACCGTATGGGCGGACTTTTGATGTATGGCATCCCCAAGTAGGTGTCTTCTCAATTCACACACTCTTGCGGCGCTGATTTGTTGTCCAGTATGAAACTAGATAAGGCTATCGTACAGCGGCGGCTGGACCTCATGGCTGCAGAGGGTATTGTAAGCAACCCAAATATGTATGGTTTTAATTTCGTTGTCGCTGATGGCCGCATTAGACGTTCGTGCCAAATACTCATGTCGGTGTCAATGTCGACGCGGTTGCCTTGCGCGAAGAGAACGATGCTGTCGTCATCTCCACTGGCGCAACTTGGCCACGAGATCTGAAGATTCCTAACCGAAACGTCGATGGTATCCATTTCGCCATGGAATTCCTCCAAGTGCGTTGGTTCCTATTTAGATTGTTCACTTTGTTGATGACTTTTTTTTATAGCTGAATACAAAATCCCTTTTGGACTCTGAGTTGCAAAACGGAGCATACATTGATGCCAGAGGGAAAGATGTCATCGTGATCGGCGGGGGTGACACTGGAAATGACTGTATCGGTACAGCCATGCGTCATGGTGCAAAGTCTGTTACGAACTTTGAGTTATTGCCCGAGCCACCCGGCTCGCGGGGAAGGGACAATCCATGGCCTCAATGGCCTCGGTAGGTCGCGATGGCTCTCTAGCTATGCCTGCGATGCTCAACCATATGTGTGCGATACAGGATATTCAGGACCGATTACGGGCACACTGAAGTTGCAGCCCATTTCGGGAGTGGTGAGAAATTTCCGACAGTCCGTTGTCCGTTGTCCGTTACTGAGGTGTCTGTAGACCCACGCGAATACTGTATTTCCACCAAAGAGTTCCTTTCGGACGAGAGTGGCAAGTTGAGAGGGTTGAACACTGGTGCGTGTCTTGGATGGATATATGGCCCGTCGTCCTGACTGACACACGCGATCGCCTCAGTCCGCGTCGAGTGGACCAAGGATTCTGGAGGTCGCTGGAAGATGGAGGAAGTTCCTGGATCGGAGAGGTTCTTCCCAGCCCAGCTCGTCTTTCTTGCTCTTGGCTTCTTGGGGCCTCAAAGCGAAATTATCAGCGCACTCGGTGTGAAGCAGGACGGACGCTCGAACATCCAGACACCCAATAAGGTATGTTGCGATCACCCGTGCGTAGCCATTCATTGAAGAGAGTTCCCTTTAGAAATACGTGACGAATGTCGATGGGGTGTTTGCTGCTGGGGATTGTCGCCGTGGACAGTCTCTGATCGTTTGGGGTATCAAGTAGGTGGTTCTGCGTGTGTGAGAGACGACGGGATGCTGAGGGCGAATGTTTCTGTTCTCTTAGTGAGGGACGTGGTGCGGCCGCTGAAGTGGATGCTTGGCTCAGCAATGGGTCCACCCGGCTGCCGAGCGCCGGCGGTTTCAAAGCCAGGGTAAGTGTACACGAGTCTAGACGTCGTGATGTCAGCTGACGTTTGAGAAACAGACGTTCGCACCGCCTCCGAGCAAGTTGCCTGATGGTTCCAAGGTCGAAGTGTAAACAAACAACAAGGGAATGATGATTGTGAGATGTGCGGTCAGAGTATGCCCGGGTGCGGTCGTCATCTAGATTGGAAGATGCTAGTTCTCAGTTGGATCCTGGCGTATATGGTTGCGTCGTTTGTAAGTACTGGTATTCCCGTCTGACAAGAGGTCGGGCTATTAGTATTGTGTTCTCATATAGTATGATTGTGTTGGGAGTACAGCGGGAACAACATTATCGATAGCGCACAAAAATATGGTATGGTTGAGATCATGATTATCTATTCCTCGTAAATGCGGACAAAACCTTTTCCCCAGTGTTGCATGACAGCGGAGCCGCCCTCTGTTGGTTGAGTGAAGGCGACTTGACCTTTGGCAGGGTCTAGCGGACATCCATGTATGAAGGTAGCGGCAGCAGCAGAGAGCAAGTGAGATGCGATGCCCTGACGTCGATGTGCCGAGGGGACGAAGAGGCGGGGTATTCCAAGTGGAGTGGGTAACGGGGAAGGGTGACAAAACAGACCGGAACTCGGATCGACTGCGACAAGGGACTGGGAGGGGGAACGAGTATCTTGCGTGGCGGGGGTGGCGATTGCCATTGCGGTGGAGATGCGCTGGGCGATAACGCAGCCGACGATCTTCTCGCGATGGAGGGTAGATGTGGTGGGGATAAGAAAGAGGTATGCCTTGGAGCACCTAAGGACCGACTCTGTCAGTGGAGGAGATGCGAGGGTCAAGTTGATTGTTTCGAGGAGATGCGCGAGCTGTAATTTCGATGATCAATACAGATAAGCCAGAGGGGTTGAGGGAATGGAGACCTTTGTTCCGATTTTCCCGCTTACGGATGCGGGGAAGGAGATGATGCGGCCCATCGCGCCGTGCTTGTGCTTGAGCTTGACGGCTGTGGCGATCTCGACGACGCCTGCCTTGTTGGCCTCGCGCTGCTCCTCCTTGCCCCACTCCATGCCTCTTTGCACGCGGGCACAGTGCGATCGGTGGAGGGCTTCATCATCCGGAGCGCCCCTGGTGTAGGAAAGGCTGCATTGGGTGCAAGTCCTGAGGACGGATGTTTCTAGGGCAAAGTGAAGCTGTGTGAGGGTTGGTTTTGGTTTAGATGGGGCGAGACGTGTGGACCTTTTGGTCCCTGTGGTGCGGGTCATGCAAGGGGTAACCAAAGGATCATGTGTGATTGATTGAAATTCAGTTCCCACAGAACTCATTTGCACGTGATGGCACGTGACTACCCCTGAGTCACACAGCCCGTCACGTCCGATCTGATTGCAGCGCTCTCGTCTCAGACCTGGTGGGGGAACGGCATGCGTGAATCATTCAATACGAGGTAGTACCGCAGATTAAGTCGCAGAAAAAAGGGAATAAACTCGGACTCTGACTTTGAAAGCAGAAAAGAAGAAGAAAGAAAGAGGCACTGCGGAGGTGAACGGGGTTCGACACGTCATGGCACTACGTTACATTCGTCGTGTCGTGTCGTCGTCATTGCCGTCGTTGGCACACCACCGTGCCGCTCGTCTCACTGTGGGATGTCTCGCGTCGTTGTGTCGAGGGGTCACGCTGGCGCACTCTCGTCATTGTGTCCGGCGTCGTCGTCGTCGGTTTCGTGTATGCGCTCTCGGCAGCGAGAGTGCGTGGCAGTCGGCACACGCCATCCTCGGTACAGCGAGGGATGCGGAGTTGGGCGACGACGAGACGAGGGCGATCGTGGTGCTGCCAGTATGCTGTGTCGTCATGTCGTGGTACGTCTTTGCATCGTCGTCGCATCAGTCGTCGTCCTGACGTGGTGGGGGCGTGCCGGCGTCTCGTTGTGCTGGCACGTCGTTGCGCTGTCCGTGCCGTTGTTGTGTCGTCGTCACTGATCTGTCGTCGTCGTGTCTTGGTGCAACGGCGTCGTTTTTTGAGCCGTATCCGTCGTTCGTGGTGGCACGCCATTGTGCTGTTGCTAATTCCGTGTGGGCAAGGGAGAGGGAGAGAGGCAGGGAGTCGACGATGGGGCGAGGACGAGACCCATGGGTTCACCGAGCAGAGCCCTATACACAACTAGTGGTCCGTGGACAGGGATGGGGATGAGATGGCGGCGGGCAGTCCGCATGACCCCTAAGTAAGATATTTTTTCCGGGTTCCGACATCGACCCTGAACCTGTCAGCTCGCGGAACTTGGGTAAGACCCATTCAATAATAGTTCGGGTCCTCGGTCTTGGTCTGATTCCACTTTTCCCCGTTCTTTTCTTATTTTCCTTTCCTTCCTTCGACATGTCTGACCATTCCCCACACATTCCTTATGACCCTCTTCCCCTCACACAAGATCCCCACAACTCGGAGTATCACGAGTTCTCCTCTCCTCTTTCATCTCACGTAAACACTCCCCCCGTAGAACTCTCAACCTTTCCAGAGAGCATCTCCCAGTCTCCTACACCACCCCCTCGTTTTCTGGGCGCAACACGCTTTTCTGGATCTGGTGCTGACCCCCGCGACTCCTACCTATCCCAGAACACGCAGAACACTTTACCATCCGCCCAAACTTCCTCTGTCTATGCCCTTCAGCCAGACCACCCTGCTGATTTCGTTGCCTATCGCGATGACCCCGCCCTAGACCCCACCGTAGACCCCACTCCTCCTGGTGATACCCCCCGCTATTTAGAGGAGAAACGTGCTGCCTATGCCTCCCCTCGTTCCAAGTCGAAACGCACCTTTCTCATCCTTGGAGCCACCGCTGCGGCGCTTATTGTCATAGTCGCCGTCATTGTTCCCGTGTACTTCTTCGTTATCAAACCAAAGTCGTCCCACAGCGCTGCCGCAAAAACCACCGCTACAACAGGTCCCGGCAGCTCCGGTGGTAACCCTGGCGCTTCTCTGCTGACGGGAGGAAACGGTTCCACCGTTACCACCGATAATGGAACCACCTTCACCTACATCAATTCCTTCGGAGGTACATGGTACTGGGACCCAACCGATCCCTTCAACAACAATGCCCAAGTAAACTCCTGGACTCCTCCTCTCAACCAGACATTTAATTTCGGTACCGATAAGATCTTTGGGTTTGTCGTATTTCTGATCATCTTCATCTTCAACCGTCTGACGACGGTTCACTAGCGTCAATCTAGGCGGCTGGCTGACTACCGAACCAGTGAGTTATCGACATCTCCACCGATATTCCCAGCTAACTTGTCCTCTATAGTTCATGCAAGTCTATCTTTGCATATCTAATTTGCCTCCTTCACATCTGACAACTTTGTGCACAGATCGCCTGCGCTTTTTGAAAAGTATCAAAGTACCACCCCTCAGGCCGTCGACGAATGGACCTTGAGTGAAGCCATGGCAGCTGATACTGCCAACGGTGGTCTCAATCAGTTGGAGACTCACTATCAAACCTTCATCGTGAGCCATCTCTTTCATAATGCCTCTCCCGTCGTCCTCATCATCTTTGAATAGACCGAACAGGATTTTGCCGAAATCGCAGGTGCTGGCCTCAATTTCGTGAGAATTCCTCTTCCGTACTGGGCCATCGAGACACGCGCTGGCGAACCCTTCCTCGCGAAGACTTCATGGACGTGAGTTTCGTAAATTGACCACGCTGCTCTCGTTCTGAACCCATCAAAGATATTTCCTCAAGGCAATCCAGTGGGCTCGTAAATACGGCCTACGCATCAACCTCGATCTTCACGCCCTCCCTGGTAGCCAGAATGGCTGGAACCACTCTGGCAAGCTTGGTACCATAAACATGCTCAACGGTCCCATGGGATTCGCTAATGCCCAACGTTCCTTGGATTACATTCGGATAATTGCCGAGTTCATCTCCCAGCCTGAATACCGTGACGTCGTGGTTATGTTTGGGATCACAAACGAACCTCGAGCAAGTACGGTGGGCAAGGATGCATTGTCCAGATAGTATAGCGTTTCACTGAGTGTCTCAAATTTGCACGACTGACTTTCATTATCTACAGCTATCTTCAGGCGTACCAATACGTTCGAACGGCATCTGGCACAGGCGAAGGAAATGGACCCTATGTGTCTTACCACGACGGCTTCTTGCCGCTCTCAGATTGGGCTGGTTTCTTGCCTAATGCCGACCGCGTCGCTCTCGATGACCATCCTTACCTTTGTTTCGCCAGCCAGTCTGCAGCCCCGATGTCATCGTACGCGCAGACTCCTTGCGATACTTGGTCTTCGACCTTTAATACCTCGATGGGCGCATTCGGTCTGACGGCTGCAGGCGAATTTAGCAATGCTGTCACGGACTGCGGTTTGTGGGTCAATGGCGTGGGTCTCGGCACGCGCTACGAGGGGAATTACCCGGGAGGGAACTGGCCTGTCATTGGCAGTTGCACCCCTTGGAACGATTGGCAAAGTTGGAACACCACGATGAAGACGGACATTACGAACTTTGCACTGGCAAGCATGGACGCCCTCCAGGTACGTATTTTCCTCTTGCGCTCCAATGAACTGTGATGAGCGCGCGCATGACAGAATTGGTTTTTCTGGACGTGGAAAATTGGTCCTTCTTCTGTTAGTGGCGTCGTCGAATCGCCGCAATGGTCATATTCCCTTGGATTGCAAAATGGCTGGATGCCCGCCGACCCTCGCACAGCTTCAGGAGTGTGCGCAGACAAGGGCATATGGAGTCCTCCACTTCAGCCATGGCAGACAGGAGGAACGGGTGCTGGACAAATTCCAGCTTCTGTGAGTTCGGAGTATGCCTGGCCGCCTGCCACAATTAGCAATGGCGGCGCGGTGGCTAAATTGCCTTCGTACACACCTACTGGCACTATCGCCACGTTGCCACCGCCCACTTTTACCGTCAAGTCTGGCAAGTCTGTAAACGCAGGAAATGGATGGAACAATCCATCGGACAATGCTGGCGAGATGGTTGGCGTCCCGACATGCAGTTATCTGGATCCTTGGATCGGGCCAACTGCGACACCGCCTTCGCCCCTGTGCAGTTAAACTCGGCGTCACCCAAACCCCTGCCATCGCCAGGTCCGCCCCTCCTTCCCCACGATTGTCATAATTTCGGAGATTTTTCGCACAAGGATTCTTACCTCTGAACATTGCCTTGCGTAGATTTTATCGGGTATTAGGATATCGCTTCTGTTCTGTGGACTTTTCTTTTACTATCTTTGCCTTTTTCCTTCCACCTTGCGTGATACATACCTCACGGACTGCCGGGCTAATTACTTCCCTCAGTTTGATTTCTTGATACATTGGCGCATGATATCGAAGGTTTAATGCAATCAAAGTGTACATATCATACCAAAGACAAGTAATGATACGAGAGGCAACTTGGACGACCGGCGAACGGCCGCCACTGACCGAGTGGTCAATGTTCTCCGCATGCAGGACGTATTAGCGATCCTCGATTGATCCTCGAGGTATTTTTACCGACCGAAGCTGCCTTCAAAATGGCGCTCTATATTGCTTTCACCCTCTTTCTGGATCGCACGAACGCTGGACAGATCTTGCGTCTAGGTCAGTCTGGACGTGGAAGAGTCGGAACGCGAGGGATGCCGCTTCGCGGACGTGTCTTGCTCGCTTCTTCCCCTCGTTTGGACTTGCACGCGTCGTCCTTACATGCAAGAAAAAAGAAGGGGGGTGTGCCACAAAGGTGCGTGTAACAATACGTCGCGAACTGTAACGCGATCTCAGACGAGGAGAACTCGACACTGGGCAGTTCATGTTTGTGAAGTTCGTGTTCGCGTTCGTCATTCATGTTCACAAGTTCTAATATTAGCCCCTCATCGTAGCTTATCCCCACTGGGCGTGAGTGCTCATCAACTGGATGACCAGTGTGAGAGAGAGAAGAAACGTCAATAGAATTCCTTTTCACATTGAAGAACGTGTGGTGCCGTAAAGGCGTTGTAACAAACTCAGAACCTCGTGTGGATCCGGGGGAAAAAAACAAGTCCGTACACATATATCTGGTCAATGGAGATTGCGTCGACTTCCGGCCATCGCAGATGAATGTCGATATCGCTCGCTCCGATCACGGGCGGTCGTGACCAGCCAGCCAGAAATAGGTATGGCTTGGACAGGACGCAGCAAATACATTGCTCGAAATGTGAATGCGAGTATGATCGAGTTCTCATGCCACATAAAGTGACAGCGCTGCTGCCAAAGCTAGCTAGCTAGCTAGCAATAAAATGGGGGGGATGAAACGTCCGATCAATGCCGAGGACGAGTTATCGTCGTGGTACACATTAAAGAACGTCGATGTCGCCATACCATGGAGATAATGACGATGACGTGCTTCGTAAAAACGGTGGTCATCGATCTGGATCTGAAGGAGAAACATGCCCTCGGGGCAGTAGACCAGCTATTGGATTGCTAAAGACCCGCCTTTGCCCAGGTCCGCGTCGAGCGGCGCGCTTGATGGTAGATTGTGAAATTTTGGCACATGACCACACCGTGTCTTCCGGAGATCCAGATGTGCAGTCCTCTTGCATTTGTAGTGACACATGACGGCGTGGCCGGGGTGTCGATGAATTATATACGGGGTATTTTCGTGGGGATTTAGGATGTGATTTATTGGCGGACAGACAAGCATGGTGCGATGATAGTGATGGTGGGAAACCAGACTGGACTTTGGAGGAAAATCGAGATTTCATGGAGACAGAGCTGAGTGTGGACCCGCACAGCGTTTTCAGGTCACTTGAACTCCGGGGCAAAGTGTTCCCCGAATCCACCAGAGTACGTAATGAAGAACGGAGAGATAGACGGGATAGGGATAATGATGGCGTGGGATCGGAAAGGATTCCGAATTCATACGAGACCTAGAGTGCCTGTTGAATATATGTCGGAACGAGTAGGAGATTGTGTACATACCTTTGATTGCTCAAACGAGAAGGTAGAGGCAATGTGCACCGGCCCGGGATCACCGTCACGGAAAGCACGCCGGAGGTCTCTGACCCCGGAAACGCGCCTCAATTTTGATGTTCGTATTTCAGACGAAGATGGAATAGCTTCGCAAGGCTTGTCCTCATCTTCATCCAAGTCTTCAACATCCTCGGATGTTGCAGGGATGGTCATAATTATGGCTGCAGTGCGAGCGCGAAGCCTTTGTATGCGCTGCGCGGTCATCTGACCAGGCTCGCGTAATGGATAGAGAAAGGAGTGACGCGACTCGGAATCCAATGATACGTGGTTGTCATCAATAGAGAGCTGGGTCGTAGATGACAATTCAGAAAGATGAGGAGAGAGGGTTGCAGATGACGAGCTATGTCGATCCAGATCACTGTCGAGAGCAATCTCACAAAGTGGATCTAGACGATCAACATTGTTGGAGTCGTCTTTGGAGGAGTAGGTGGAGGTGGGAAGAGCGGGTAGACTACAAATCCTGTTGTGCCGCAATGTGCGTGCTGGCAATTTACTGTTGGCGCATTGGAGGGAAGAGAGGTTGGGCAGACAAGCCTGCTTGCGAGGTCCGATAGTTAGAGAGTCTCTCTTGAACAGCATGGTCGTTTCGCTGTGAGTGGAGTTGTTGGTAGTACAGGTTGATGTTCAGTTCTGGGAGGGTGTGAAACGTAAGTTGACTTTTGACACCCACGCTACGCTTCGCCGGAGCGGCCCTTCGGTTATCAAGCGGGCATGAGGCGGAATTGGCAGACGGACCTGGGAATTCGGAGGGCTCCGTCTGGAATCCATCTGGAGTTCCGTCGCACATCCGATGGCATAGTACTAGCAGTGATTAGTATATGACCTTATTCGTTGTGAATCGCATCAAAAGTTCCGGAGGAACAAACTCGAACTTGTCCGGGAGGCGCGCGCCGAGCTTTGTTTGGCAACGGCTTGTGATCCAAACAACCGCCAGCGCCCTGTGACAAGGCTGTACCGCTAACTTTCCGCCAATTATGTACAATCATGTTCTCCGTTCTACCACGTAGGACTACGCTCGTTCTGGCGCACTTGCGCCCTCAGTTCAACTTATCCGCATTCCGTGTTCCTTCTCGTACCCTTCTACCACCGTTGCATCAGTCCGCAACTTCGTCGCGGCCCCAGTACGGTCAACGGCTACTCTCCACATCGCCTCGCTTACAGGTTCAATACACGCGTTTCTCTAATGGTTACACCTACCGCAGTCCTCGTCCGGATAGGGACAAAATCGTGAAGATAATAGCATTCGTCACTGCTGCCGGAGTAGTGTATTATGTCGCGCAGTACGTCGATGCGTTTTTCCTCGCACACTCTATTTACGAACACTGCCTCTACCAGCCTCGAACAAGTTCCGGAAACTGGCCGATGGAGGTTTATGGACATCAGTCCAAGGTTCGAGGCTAGGCTAGAGAAAGCCTCCTATACATCCCTCCTATCAGATTTCGAGGGCAAGATTCTGCCACCTCACCATCCCATAACGCGTCACGTCCACCGTGTCGTCTCGGACCTCTTGGAGTCCTCCGACCTCGGTTCACTGTCCAGCAATCTTCGCAAGTCACGAGCGGATGAAGACGGCTTTTGGCACGATGACTCGTTTTCCACCAAACACCCCCACGACCAGTACACATCTCCCGATAGAGCCGGAAAGGAGTGGAATTTGCTTGTCGTCAACGACCCCAAGATAGTCAACGCTTTGGCGAGTTTCGGTGTGTGATGCAAACGAGAACTCTCTCTCCCTCTCTGAATACCACTTTATTCAGGTACCATCGTCGTTTTCACCGGAATTCTGCCGGTTTGCAGGGATGAAGCAGGGTTGGCAGCTGTCGTCGGTCATGGTGCGAACTTTTGTTTCTCTTCTTCCAAGAATCGATCTCGAAATTCGATTCAGAAATAGGGCACGCTGGTACTACATTCTTCGTGTCCCCGTGAAAAAATACTGAGTGGTCTGCAGTCGCACGCCATGCATCTGAACGCTATTCATCTTCCAAGATACTCATATTGATGGCAATCTTGTTGCAAGCGGCTGGCATCGATTTTGGTATCGCTAGGATGTTGAACTATCTCTTGTTCAAATTGCCGAATTCGAGAACCCAAGAATTGGAAGGTAAGAAGGATGGTCTTTCTAACGTATAGTGCACGATTTTCAACTGACCGGAAACAACAGCTGACACACTCGGTATGCGCATAGCTGCGAAAGCGTGTTACGATCCTCAGTCAGCGGTGGAGTGAGTTGTTTCCCGGATGTTACTATTGAAGTCTGCTCACGTCTGGTTGCAGGATGCACGCGCGCTTGGCAAGAGCCAGTGAAAGCGGCGGTATCTCTTCATTCGAGTTTCTCCGAACGCATCCTCTTCCGGAGCGTCGCATCAAGGTAAGCAAGAAGCTTGTATGCCTTTTTGCCAGACATACATAATTTTACTTGCAGCACCTCGAAGAACTCGTCCCTGAAGCGTACGAGATACGCGCCGCCAGTCCTCGATGCTCTGGTATACGGGATACCATCGGACAATTCATATCAGGTATGAACCGGTGGAGTTGAATACTCTCCACAGGAGAGCACAGGAGGATGAAGTGGCGGGAGTAAAGCTGACCTCGATGCTCTCCATGATGCTACGCCTGGTACTTGTTCCATGAAATCCTTGCATAGAATAAGATGCACAAAAAGGGGGGAAAGGGTCCAGAACAGCTACACAGATTTTAGTAATCATGACGAGCAACGAGCTGGCCAAAACCACCCTTCAGATATCCACAAATAATTGTGTAACCATTCTCTGAAGTACAATGAACCTGATGCAAAATTCGTTTGATGGGCAGTATCGTTTGCACTAAAAAGCCTGAATTCTTCTGAATTCGCAGCATCATCCTCAAAATATGACATGTCGAACATCAATTTCAAATATTCATCAAAACTAACATCGGAATGAAGCCCCTTGGTTCACCAAACCTTGGACTGGCCCATCTAGCCCCTAGGTGTTGACATATCCTAGGCATAAGGATCGTCTCAGCCACCCCTGCCAATGCATGCTTTATAAGTTCCTGGCCGGGTTATCCAATGAAATTGTTCAAGCCTGCATCCAGGGCATTAGCTAAGTTTAGCTTGACACATGATGAAACCCGTACTCAAGTCATCTGCCGATTGGAAACATACCACCGGGGCGCGCAGTCGAAACCTAGCCAGAGGTCTACGCGTGTACCGTCAATGAATTCGAAGGAAGATTCATAGAGACATGTTTGATAGGATTTTCTGCTGCTGCATCATCCGCCAGAGTCGTCTACTTCATATAGCACAGTCAAGTTTGCCTGATAATGGTTTCAGCTTGCGTGAGACCTGAACGAAGTTTACTGAAACCGACATCGTTTCAAACGGTACAGAACATGTACATGTTCAACAGGATAAGTGTAAGTTTGAAGTTAGTACTTGAGGTTAACGTAGTCATTACATATTCACAGCCACTTGGTTAGCTTCGATGACAACGTCACTCTCACCGTATGGTTCCTTGGTCCTTCTCTGGATCCTCGTTCAATCATTCCAGGTAAGTTGTTTTCCTTTCATTTCCTATTAATTCTTATTCATTCTTTCCTATCAGTACGGTTACCACATTTCCGCCCTCAACCAGCTTCAGGCAGTCCTCACCTGTCAGAACGCTGTTCCACAAACCTACTATGGCCTCCCCACATGCATCCCGATGTCCGACGCTACTTTCTCACTGGTCACCTCCTTGTTTACTGTTGGCGGTCTTCTCGGCAGTCTCTTTGCTAACCTCGCCATGGACCGTTATGGTCGGAAAGGCGCATGCCGTTTGAGTGCCGTGTTCAACGCTGCCGGCGCAGCAATGTCTGGTCTCGCCCCCTCGGTTGCCCCAATGGCCCTAGGAAGGTTCGTGTCTTTTCCTGATTTCAACATTACGTATCTCGACAACTCTGTTGCCCAGATTATTCGTCGGTGTAGCTGCGGGAATTGGCATTTGTGTTGGCCCCATCTATCTTTCCGAGATTGCTCCGCCCAAAATCAAAGGGAGTCTAGGTAAATTTCCTCTCGCACTTGTCCTCTCCAATGCTACATGATCAAACACAGGCGTACTGACCCAATTGGCCATCGTCGTTGGGATCATGGTAACACAGACCATGGGTTTTAGCCTGGCTACTCCCACACAATGGCGTATTGTCCTCCTCATTTCGTTCGCACTATCAACACTGCAGTATCTCCTCTCTCCGGTCATTGTAGAGTCGCCTGCTTACCTCGATCGGATCGGTCTATCTGCTGAGCGCAAAGCTGCCATTCAGTCTCTGTGGGGTCACCAGTTCGGAGATGCTCGTCCAGACCGTAAGTTCTGTATACTTCACGCGATCTATACTCACCTCCCTGCTTAGCCGAACAACTGGGCGAGGAGCCGCTCCTTTCGTCGGACAACGAGGTTGATGTCCCTCTTGCAGAACAATCTGCGGCAGTTACTATACCCGAACTTCTCACTTCTCCCGAGCTCCGAAGACCACTCCTCACTATTGTATTTGCGATGGCAATCCAACAAATATCTGGTACGAGCTACCCCACCCTCTCTAGACTTTCTTACAACTCAACCGCAGGTATCAATGCAAGTAAGTTACTCAACCGGCACACCTGCACCTAATGTGCCCATCAAAATACTAGTTTTGTATTATAGTAACAATATTCTTTCGAAATCACTTCCGGAGCTCGCGGCATACGTGTCACTGGGAATCACGGTCGTCAATTTCTTTATGACTTTTCCCCCAATATTCTTGATTGAGGTACACGCCTTGCTGAATTGAACTTGCTTTCCGCTGATGTATCGTTCTAGCGTGTCGGTAGAAAGCAACTGATTCGCTGGTCGGTTGGCGGAGCACTCCTCTCCCATCTAGCCGTGGGTTATGGCCTCAACTCTGGATGGGTCACCCTTTCGAGTGTCGCAATAACCACCTTTGTCATGTAAGTACCTTGAGTCTATCAAGGACTGATTTTGTTTCTTAACTATTCTGATAGGTCGTTTGCCTTTGGCCTCGGACCCATTCCATTCGTCATCATTCCAGAGGTTGCGCCTTTTCACGTAAGTGTTCATGGTCGCGCAACCACCCCTTATCTGACTGATTCGCGCAGGCCGTCTCTGCGATATCATCGGTTGCGTTGTCGATGAACTGTGGGTCGTTAGTTTCGTGTACCATGCAACCTCTCTCATTTCTTTGGACAGGGACCATCAACTTTTTCGTGGGTTTAATGTTTCTTCAGGTAAGGAACTGGCTTGCACAGGGGGATCCGATGAAGGAAGGAAGGGTGTTCTACTTGTTCGCTGCGGTCCTGTTCTGTTCTGCGTGGTACTTCTTGAGGTTATACAAGAACTAAGCGGTTGCTGCCTTGTGTTCTGGTACAACGTCCGAACATTGAGTTTGTCGTTGGCCTTGATCGCGTTATGCCCTCCTAACATTCTATGTAAAATTGAAGCGACTCGGTGGTATCAGGCTTGTGTGTACACTTGCGGTTCGATGGGGATTTTCTTTCGTGGTTCATGTCTTGCTTTTCTGCCAATGATTCATTCGCCGAATGTATCAATGACGATTACACAGTAGTTTTTTGAAATACAAGTGCGACATCACCAGCGTGTGCAAGGTTCGCGCACGGGTTGACCCCGTCCCGTATCTACTGCGAAGCCATGTCCGACCAAGAAAACAAGGAGCTCAACGCCTTTTTTGCTTTCTTTGCAACCTTTGATCTCGCTCGACCTGTCACCACCATTTCAGACCTCAGCGACGGCGGTGCCCTCTTCGAGATCCTCTCGCTAGTGTGAGTGCTTCGTCGTCGTGATCGACCTTGAATCAGAGTGTCTCAGGCACCCCGCCCACACACAGAGACGCAGACTATTTCAGACAGTCCAGTCGCTCCAATACAACCCAGCTTTCCGACAACTGGGTCCTGCGTTTCAGCGCCCTCAAGCGGCTCTACCGTCTGCTCACCCAATACTTCACCGATGTACTTCAGAAGCCGACCACTGGGCTCGAGGTGCCCGATCTCCAAGGCATCGCCAAAGACAACAATGTCGGCGCGACACTCGTTCTCTGCAGGATGACGATCGCAATCGCGGTGCAGTCCGAAGAGAACAAGGGGATCATCGAAAGGATCCAGAAACTGAACGAGAGCGCCCAACATCAGTTAATGAAAGCTATCGAACAGGTAAGTTCTCAGGGTTGGGACGTAGTGCGTTGCGTTACGTTCTGTATGAACCATTCGCTTCGAACAGGTCATGTCGAAGATCAACGCATCCCAAAGCGACCATGGAATTGGTGGAGAAGCCATGACCGAGTGAGTCCTTTTTGCACGACGTCTGCAAATCATGTCACGAATCCTGGACAGAGACGATCACTACTACCAGATACAGTTTGAGCGTAGCCACGTCCTGGCGGAAAAGGAGACCATCGAAAAAGTCTACCAAGTCCTCCTGGAGGATCACCGTGTACTGCAAACCAATTTTGACGATACCGTTTCCGAGAAAGAAGACGCCCTCGCACGCCTTCGCGACGTCCAGCGAGACCTCGAGAATAGACGAAATGACAAGGCCGACGCCATGATGCGCGCCGAGATCGACAGGCTTCGGACGGCGCTGTGAGTCTCAATCCCATCGAGAGGTCGCCGGAGCACCATCTAACACTTGTGGGAGATGCTAGCCAGAAGAGCGAGGATAATCTCGCCATCACAGAGGCTGAAGTCGACAAACAGACTGGACTGATCGGTGAACTTACACGCAAAGTGGACGAACTTCAGGGGACGGCCGACTTGGCTGCGCGTCTCAAAGACCAAGTGGACGAGTATGTTACTCTCACGTTTCGCGGAGTAACTAGGCTAATTCCCTCCAGGTACCGTCATGCGGCAGACAAACTTCAGAAGACTGAGAACGTCATGGAGAAGTACAAAAAGAAGCTCCAGGAAGGTGCCGACTTGCGGCAACAACTTAAAGTTCATTCCCATTTCGTCCCACCCTGCTCTCACTTACTCATGGCTTTCTTGAACAGTCGCTCGAACGCCAAAATGCGGATCTGGTGGACAAGAACGCGTCCCTGGAGGAAGAATATCGCAAGGTGGCAGCATTTAAGCCCTTGATGGAATCTTACAAGAATCAAATCTCGGAACTCGAAACCAAAGTGGCTTCGCGATCACAAGAAATGGAGACAATCAAGTTTGAACTCGAACAAACGCGTACGAAACTTCGAATCACGACTGAGGAACGCGCGAAGGATTCAGAAATGCTCGAATTATACCAGGAGAGACTGCGCGAGTTGGAGCTGACCTCTCAACGGGTTCCATCCACCAAGCCGACCGGTCGAGAAGAAGAGCCCCAACGAGACATGACAGATCTGACTGAAGAGGAACTGATGGGCGAGGAGACGTTTGGGCTTGATAATGAGCTTGATAATGCGCTCTCAGGCACGACCATGACTGACCTGAAGCTCCAGGTAAGAAAACTTCAGAGAGAGCTTTCAGCGGTCAAGAAGAACGAAGTGGATGGTAGTCGCATTCTCGTATTGGAGAATCTCTTGGAGGACGCAAATCGCATGAAAGCACGCTACGAGGCTGACTATCTTGCGGCACATCGAGAAAAGCTCGTCCTACAGCGTGACTTGGAGGAAATTCGTAGTGGCAAGGCACTGGGTGATGGGTAAATTAATGCCTGTGCTTTCTGTCTTGGCGACTGATTGTGCTTCTCTTACAGTGCTGAGGCAGCTATTGCTCTTCGCCAGCGTTTGAACGAGACAGTCGATCAACTAGACGCACTACGAAAAGAGCACGCGGATCTTGAAGTCCAATTCGACACCCAGAAACGAGAGCTTACTATTTCCAAGTCTGATCGTTCGTGGCCTGTTTGTATCCTATCTAAGCTGGCTAACTCGCGATCCATCAGTGAACCTCGTCAATAAAGACCAGGTGGAAATACTCGCGTCGCTGCGAGAGTCTGTCAGCGAAGACAAGGCACTTCTCGAGGCCGAGACAGGTCGTCTGAAGCAACAAATCAAAGAACTCGGCGAGAAAAACCGGATGCAACTTGAACAAGTCAACGTGCTCCTGCTCGAGAAGGTGAACCTGCAGAGCGAGAGTATCGGGCAAAGAGAAAGAATGTTACAACGGGAGCGAGATATTGGGTTTGTCTATTCTTTCTTCGTGCCAAGTGTGCCACTGAGAATGTGTATTCAGGGACCTACGTGCCTCCCTCTCAGGGAAGGATATACCCGAGGATGTCAAGACAAAACTACTTGCCCTTCACGAAGAGAATCTGAATGTCAAGGAGCAGCTGAAGACTACTCAAGACAAGCTCTCCAAGGCGAAGACGGTAATGCATCCATCTAGTCAAGTCTATCATTTCCTGCTCACTCCCCTCAGTTCATCAAGTCTCAAGACAAACTATTCAAAGAAGAACAAGCGAAGCTTGCCTCCATGACAGCCGTAGGTGCTTGTTGCGTGGTTTCTCTACATACATCTGACTGCCATTCATAGCAAAACATGTCTGAGGTTGCAGACAGTAACTTACAGGACCAGATCAGGGACCTTGACGAAGAGCTTTCTCGTGCCAAGGTTTGTATCTTGCAAATGAGTCCCGTCTCTGCTAGTTGCTGATCTGAGGGACATCTTCCAGACACGTTATTCGGAACTAGAGAAGCGTTACCAATTAGAGTTCCACCACATGAGCGGTGTTATACACCACACTGGAATGCTTCGCCTCTGGAGTTCGTATGCCCAGCCTGTGAAGAAAGGAAAGCCAGAACCAAATGCTTGGTTGGGACAGCAACGAAAGAACGTGAGTTTGTTGCAGATCTTATCTCGTCGACTTTGCGCTCAAGTTGATGCTGCAACAGCTTGGACAGGTCTTACATCGGTAACATCAAGTCGCTTGTGTTCGTCTCTGTTTCCAGCAGGTTTTCCATTCATATCGGAGATATCACTATACAATCCTATCTATAATGCCGACATCGATGTGCTTTTTATCATATTGTAATTGTTTAGACCCAATAGTATCGACGTAGGAGTCCGATCAGCAATGACTCGGGCAATGACCGGTCGACTAATCGGGCTTGTTGCCTGAATCCCGACAGATGAGTTGTTCGCGATGGATTCCAGTATCGCGCAGACCATCATCCAAATCGACGGAAGCTTCTGCGAAGGCGGGGGGCAGCTCTTGCGAAACGCAGTCACATTGTCGGCCCTTCTCTCCAAGCCTATCTCGATTTCAAACGTCCGGCGAAACCGTCAACCCCCAGGTCTCCGGAAACAGCATGAAACCGGTGTGTTCTATCATCTTAGTCGATTCAAAGTGATCGGGCCAACTTCGTACTAGGTATAAACCTCGCAGCATCGATATGTTCTGCGGAGACCAAGGGCGTAGAAGTCAATTCCACGACGGTCGACTTTCGACCAGGTTCCATCCAGGTGCCGAGGGTGCTGAGCGCTGATCCGGGGACGGCAGGCTCCACCACGCTCCTCCTCCAGGTAGCCCTCCCCTGCCTCTTGTTCTCTCCGTCGTCGTTGAATCCAACGACCAGGTCCGAGTCCGATCGAGCCCCCACGTCCGGCGACTCCATCCTCACGCTCCACGGTGGCACCAACGCCACCTTCGCCCCACAGATCGACTACGTGCAAACCATCCTCCTCCCATTCCTCTCAAAGCACTTCCGCGTCTCACCCACCCTAACCGTCCACCGACGCGGATACTACCCCAAGGGCGGTGGCTCCGTCCAGTGCACGGTGTCCTCCGTACCTGGGCCTCTCCCCCCCGTCGTGCTGACGGAGCGCGGGCAAGTCAACGCGATCGGGGGAAGTGCCCGCGTAGGCGGACTGCCCCTATGGATCGCACAGCGCATGGCGTCCGGAGCACGCCGTGCGCTTCTGGACAGCGGGGTCGTCCCCTCCGAGAAGATCCGAACCATCGCGTCTGTGAGAGAACGCGACGAGGACGTCGTGGGCGCGGGCGGAGGAATCCTGCTGTGGGCGGAGACGGACGAGGGGTGTCTGATCGCGGGATCTGCGGTGAGCACGAGGGAGAAGAAACCGGAGGTGGTCGGCGAGGAAGCAGCGAGGGAGCTCGTGAGGAATCTGAGACATGGGGGATGCGTGGACGAGTACTTGCAGGACCAGATGATCGTCTTCCTTGCGCTGGCCGAGGGAACCTCGATCGTCAAGACTGGTCCGCTGACGGATCATACGCGGTATTTCGATTCTCTTGTCATGCTGCACCGTCGACCTCGGACTGAGAAATGCGATAATAGGACCGCGATCCATGTCGCCCAACTAATGACGGGGGCACAGTTTCATGTTCGCGAAGACATGCCTGACAGTGCAACCATCACCTGCAAGGGGATTGGATTCATTCCACCATCGCCGACAACATAGCATCTTAAAGCTCTAACCTCACCCATAAGTAAAAAGTTCATAGATACTACAATTAGAAGTGCACGTGCGTAAGTCGATGTGCTGTATCACGAGAGGAACCTAGTCTAACAGATAGCGTTTTGGAAGGAACGACTGTCTTCCTGCCTAAGGGTCTGCATACGGGAGATTAAACAGATAGAGTACTACAAGTATATCGGAGACACTATCGATTCCAAGAAAGAAGTGACATGTCCCCCAGACGTCTACAACACAGTTAGCCCAAGGGAATCGTTCGCATCATGGGAGGCGAATAACATACCGAGGTTTGATAAGGTGACGAATGGTGCCCGCGAGCGCGAGTAGTACGAAAACGGCCGCTGTTGCTACATAAGCCCACCCCAAGAACGGGTTCTTGCCGCCTATCCAAGAAACCGTGGAGATTACGAGCGACTTGGTTCCTTTGAAGCCTTGTACCGGGTAGTCTGAAAGACCATCAAGGCTGTGCATATATTTCCAACCGAACAACTCACTGTAATAGATTTGAACCTGATATGTACCTGCGGGTAGATTGGCCGTATCGTTCCTTCCGTATAGCTTTGAAAACGTGGGCAGGCCAGCTGTCCTCATCCAGTTTTGGAAATGTTCATCCTCCGCGAGATTTGGAGGTGGGTTGTCGTTCGTGTAGTTGTTTGGGTATCGGAGTGCCCAGTTGGGAGGAGGAACGATCTCGTCTAGCCTTCCATCATAACCGGACGATGCATTATATTTCTTCGCCTCGCCGGGCCAAGCGATGCCACTCTGAGTAAAGTTATAGTCTGATGCGCCAGACTCGTCAATGGATGGATTAGTTGGACGGAAGCCAGAAATCGTATCTATGTGTCGGTAGTGAGGCCACGTCCTCTGAAGAGGAAAATGAGACCAAAAACGTACCGTTGAATACTGAGTTTGCAATAAGGCCGCAAGGGAAGATACCCTTTCCATCACTTGTGACTGCCAACGGCTTGCAGTTGCTGGTGCTAAGCGTGGTGTTGGACACATAATTACCCCGAAGTTGGGATGTGTCCAGACTCTGCACATATCGTCGATTGTTTTGATAAAAGTTGGTCAGTTTGTAGTATTGAAATACGGGAGCGGATAGGTCAGCTACGATGTCGAATTCGATGACGCAAGTGTGGGACTGATTGGCAGGGGCCGTTGGGTCGTAGAAGTAAGCGTAACGTGGTGTGGTGATGGATTTTCCGCTATCTGAGGAACGGAGGTTATACGAATAGGAGCTCATATTAGACCAGTCGAGGTCTGTGAGAGACGGGGAGTTTGGTAGATTCCAGCAGTCCGTGTAGTCAAACGTCATTTCAGAAACCTGCCAATGAGGTAATGACGAACATGCATGTGCAGAAAGGCAAATGAGATGAATCGGGAATGAATGGACGGCACATACCAGACTGCTTCCCCATACGAGCAGACCGCCTATTGGGGCGAAGATAATGCCAATGATGAAGAGAGTAGGCAGTACAGTTTTCGGGGTGAGTATGGGCTGCCATGCCTTGAGACGCTGCTGCTTGAAGGCAGTATCTAGGAGGAAGGGTTGCTGCGGACTGTGAAGGAGAAAGTGCGGCGAAACGTACTCGCGGGACGCCTCCAGCTGCCCTTTTCTTTCTTGCGTTCGCCATTGCTGTCGTCGGTGTCGTTTGTGCGTTGTTTCTTGCGATTGAAAATGGCCATGGCTGTCGGTGTTGTCGATGAAGGGATGGGGGGTGTGGTAGTACTTTGTTTAGGGCGATGACCCTAATTACTAAGCATCGCCACTACAACTCTCATGGTTGCTGTCCGAGCCATCGACGAAATAGCAGACCCGTCCAACGTCATCCAGCGCATCTACGAGGACGAGGACGACCCTCGACGTCTTCCGGCTGCAGTGACCAGACACTTTGCCGCTTTGTTTCTCAGTTCGGACGACCCTGACGCGTTACTCCAGGTAGAGGCTGTCCCGCCACTCTTCTCGTCAGCTGATCGTACTCGTACAGCTCCCGCCTCTCGATGTATCCCATCCTCCGGAATCGTACACGCGTGGAACCCTTGTGCGCTTTCGCGCCATGATCCAGGACACCTCGCTTCAGAGCGACATGTATCTCGCGAAGCTCAGCAACAACAAGTGCGGAGGTTGGGGAATACAGCCCACACATGATGACTACGAATCAAACGCCTTTGATCCCGATCACCTTGGAACCGCTTCTATTTTCTGGGCAGTCTCCGTGCCCGGCGAATCTCCTTGGCGGTCCGCTGAATTTTCTCGGTCAGATTCGAGTGCGCACGTGTCTCCTCTGCGCATTCTTTCATTGATAAACCCTGCAGCCAGCTTCCCTGTACACCGCCCGCCCCAGCCCCACAAGTTTCCCATCCCGGAAGCGCCTCACATAGGAGTTCGAGTCAAGGTACCGCATTCGAGTCCCTGTCGCGTGGCCTTGCTGAGACGCGTAAGATATACGACAACGATGATGTTGAAAACCTGCATTCAACAGATGTAGTGACGTTCGTTGGAATCGTCTCGTCCGAGTTGTAAGTATACTAAATTATCTAACCCAGAGCATTCTAACATTCTCCCAAGCCTCAACACAGAAGATGATTCCTCGCCAGAAATCCCCGTATTACATGTTCTGTGTTATCGGGTAGCCACTATAAAATCACCCCCCACGAACTTCGATGCCACAGTGCGAAAGGACCTCATAGACTGGATATCCCGCGAGGCCTTGGGTGGTGATAGCGATGCCGCTGAATGGCTACTTCTTCAACTGACGTCAAAAGTGTACGTAGCGCGATGCATTCCTTGATTGACTATTGATCCTTTTATAGATACTCTCGTGCAATCCCGCTTCTCCCTCCCTCTCTGTCCATGTCATGCTTTCCCCCACCTTCCTCACCCGAGCTCCTTCCGACGCTCTCGCACGTCCTTGCAGAGCTTCTGCCTCAGTACCTTCCCATTTCGCTTTCGCTAGATCTCCTGAATAAGATACCCTTCCTTCCTGAAAGCAAAGAGGAGGACTTACACTCCGGATATCTACAACTTCCCTTTGGGACAACTGTCCTTTTGACCGAGAGCGCTTTACAAGAGGGTAAACTGCTTGAGAAGGGTACGTGTCAGCCTCTGCAGTATTCCCGTATCAATAATATTACCTAATATTTAGGCATCACAAATGTTCAAGCAATTCAGGATGCAATGAACTCGCAGACTATAGACTACGTCTTTCCATTTTCCAACAAATTCACTTTCCACACAGATCTCTCCCTGATTGTTGTGAGTGAAGGAAGGAGGAGTGCTCTCTTTCAGGTGACACCAGATCAATGTACCACTCTCCTATCGCTTACCTCATGCATGTAGACCGGCATTAACGTTCCCCTTCGATGCTCTTCCGATGCTCCCTCCTTATATAAACCGAAAGATGAACTTTCGTTGCCGCCAGCACAGAAACTGACTATCTACCGTTCGTACATCGCTGCATGTAAGGTGGTGAGCGAGACAGTGCAGGTAACTGAAGAGACCTCCAAGGTGATGGTGATCGTCATATTCGATACCCTACAACTTTCTCATAAACGCAGCATATTCAAGATGACTTTGTCCGTCGGCGTCAACAAGACAACTCAATGACTTCGGACGACCTGATACACCTTATGAAAGTTGCAAGGTTGGCACTCTCTTCTTTGTCGTTTTTATCACGCACTCGTTGAGTCCCGCATCATCAAGGCTTCTTGCAGCGTCCCGGTTGGAAAATGAGGTGACAATCGATATATGGGAACAAGCCAAAGAGCTGGATGGTCGGAGGCAGGCACCGTTGATATGACGTAGGGTGAGTATGATTGTATAACAGCTAGCGCGGAACAGATCTAGACGCAACTCTCACGGAAATCAGTATGCAGGGATGTACAAAATAAGCACTTTTCTCGAACCGCCTTGCTGTATTGCCCGTCTGAATTGAATTGTCTATTCGTCGCATTTAGAACCAGGCCGTTTGGAAATGTGAAAGTTTATATCGGACGCCGGGTTACTATTTCCCCCTTCCATCAAGAGTAGAGTACTTGACGATGAACAGCATAACTAATCTCATCACGCAAGGCACGCAACTTTCCTTGCGGCGCGCTCCTCGAAGAGTGAAGACCCTCGCAGATGATGGGAAGGTTTCAGTTCTCGACAGCGAGGAATTGTAAGTTGCTTCATTTGTTGGTCGATGGATTTGATTGACGCGCTCAACTGCAGTGCCTACCTTGTGAATATAGAGTGAGTGGTCTCCTTTTGGTTCTCCCTGATGCACGACATAACCTACATCTTCAAGCATCGGAGGTCAGGAGTTCTGGGTCACCTTCGACACCGGCTCCTCGGATTTGGTAGCTTCAAGTTCTTGACCGTACGCAGATATTCACTTACTATGCATCTCGCCAGTGGCTTGTCTCTTCTAGTTGCATGGACGCAGACTGCCGAGGAGTTCCAGTGTACTCCCCGTCGACATCCCCTACTCTTCACCCATCCGACGTCGTCTTCAAGTTGCTTTACCTTGTCGGTTCTGTGCAGGGCTTTGTCGCCACCGAAGTTGTCACCCTTGGTAACATCCGGATAGTCTCTCAGACATTTGGTAATATAATCGTTCGACCCGGCTCGTTGCGATTCTCACGCAATCCTCTAGCATTAGCTGATGAAACGAATGATCTGTTTCTTAGAACCACCGGAAACTCTGGAATTTTAGGCCTCTCGTTCTCGCCTGCAGCTGCGATCCAACCCACTGTGGGAACAACAGTCCTTGACAATATATTCTCCCATTTGGGAGAATCCAGCCGTTTCTTCGCCTTCAAACTTGGTCGAAACAGCAGCCTCAGCGACTCAAGCGCCGTTAAGTCCTCGTTCACAATCGGCGAACTTGACCCGTCGATCTTGAATGCCGCAAACGGAACTGCATCACTATCATACTTTCCCGTGTTCAAAACGCAGTCGAGCTCGTACGACTACTGGAAATTGCCTATAGTCAAACTGACCATCAACGGGCTTCTTCTGCCGCTGTCACCCTCCCTCGTGCCTACCGCACCTTCTCCGATTGGGATTCTCGATACGGGTACGACGCTTATCCTCGGACCCACTCTAGATGTCAACGCGTTTTGGGAGAGTATCGGGACAGGGGGGACGACGAGGTACAATGCACAAACGAATCTCTGGGAGGTGCGATGCGATCGCGCAGTGGATGTTCGCTTCGTGTTCGGGGAAGGTGATGAACAAAGAGAGTATGCGGTGCATCCCGAGGACGTCAGCTGGGCAGAGGGGCGACAAAGCGAGGGATGGTGCATGGGAGGCGTGCAAATCAACGACGGCGTGCGTGAATGAAGCTCATGGACTGATTTGGGTGCGGCTCACATACTAGGACTCGCAGGTGAACTCGGGGGACTGGTTGCTTGGGGACGTGTTTCTGAGGGTGAGTGAGGAACGCAACCGGCGCGCTCTGATTGCGTTCGTATTTTGGTTCAGAACGTGTATGTCGTCCATCACGGCGAGACGTCTTCGAAGCCGCCGGAGATCGGGCTACTGAGTCTTACTGACCCCCAAACGGCACTCACGGACTTTCGAAACGTACGCGGACCGGATCCGGCTCCATCTCCGTCCGTACCCAACCGCAGCCCCTGGGAACAATGGACGCAAAATGTGAGGATCGGTAGTGGAGTGTCTGCGGCGGGTGGGTTTCTCCTTGGCGGACTGATCACGCTGTGCTACTACAAGGGGGGGAGGAGATCGAGAAGGGCCACTACTGGTAGGCGGTGGTGAGAAAGTGAAGGTCCCGAGTTCATTGGCCTATATGTACAGTAGGAGAAATACAGTCATGTTACAGTCCGAGATCCGCCGTAAGAATCAAAGAAAGGGAAATGTCATAATTTGCTCGTTGCTCATCCAATGTATCCTGGCTGATAACCCTTTCCAGGACCTCCTGGTCCACCGAACATGGGAGGCCCTTGTGTGCCAGGGTGCTGATATCCTGGCTGAGCTACAGGAGGCTCCCAACTGCGCAGACAGAGAATCAGAATGAACACATGAACACATCCGTCGATTGCACACACCCTGGTTGCATCTCTGTCTGCAGCTGGCATATGCCACACATCCAGACGTGTTTGGAACGAAATGGAATCAGGGGTACGAAGCAGAACTCGAACCAAGTGCGCGACTTTGCGGCGAACATGGAGGCTGCCACGTGTAATAAGCAAGGTTGTCACCCGTCCGAACAATCGAAGCCTCGCTCACCATTATTGCACCTCGGACAGATTCTCGCACCTTGGTTTCCGTCAGGCGAGACTTTGGTCGGACAACCGACTGAAGATTCCAAGGCTCGATTTCAGAACGACTGCGGAGAACAATAGGGAGGTAATTGTTACTCACCAATGATCGGAATACAGACTGAAAGATGTTCGGGATCAGAAAACGTCACCTTGTCAAAGACGTAAGACTCACACAAGCAATCCATCGTGGAAACTGAGTTTCTTGTGGGAGTAGAGTGCAGGTGGGTGTCACGACGGTGACGGTGTAATCGAGGGCCGAGCAGCGGGCCGCAGTGCGATTCCCACGGCACTGAAGAGTTGAAAATTGAAATAGGCTAGACTTGAACTTGCTATTGCATTTTCTGACACTCTTTGATCATCACAATCTTTGACGTCCCACACTCACCGTCCAGGGTGCTCTCCTTGCCTGAAAAAGCCCACGGCTTCGAGGTCTTACTAATGTCTCTCATGACATTTGCCATAGGTGGACTCAATGGATCACTGCCTTTCAATATACGGGCAGGCAGGATGGGTGCCACGGTCAGGTTGATAATAGCAGTCGACTGTTTATGCCAATCCCCAGCCCCGATGACAGTTCTTCGGCCATAGACTTGACGATACGAGCTTTCTGGAAACGAAGGAGTTCGTAAATATGATCCGCGGCTCCAAACAATTCAATAGATATGAAACTGGTGCGCTGAACGACGAACAAGACGGTTCAACAGGGCCCCATTTCTTGAACTTGGCGGCTGATAGTGCCGCCGCTATCCAAGAAGCTTCTTTGTCTGCATCTCCGTGACCATTATGACATGTGTAACTGATTGCGCGCCGGTCGCTCTATTGCCACAGAACCTCCGCTCAGCGTTCAGCTCGTTGACATTGGTTCAATGATCAGTGAGTCCAGCGCACTATCTTGCTTTTCAGGAATTCTGATTGGCAAATTTGTTACTAATATGCAGCTCGAACAAGCTGCGAGTCCTTGGACCGACGACTTGAATCACTAACAAGTTACTTAACGTTAGTAAAGCTGCCGACATCAGTTCTTCCATCAGCAGTGAGAACACCGCAGGATGTCCTCCTTTTGCAAACTATCTTCCTGATCCCCGATATCCGATACCCGTCCGCCAGATCCCCGCGGTTTCAAATTAATTGAGTCCCCCAAATATAAGGAACATCCAATCTCTCAGTCCGTTCACGCCTTAAGTTATCTCGACATGGATAACTCTTCTGTTTTGAACCCGTTGTTGACTATAGCGGCGATTGGCATTGTGGTCACCACTCTTACTCTTCTCAAAGGGCAGCGACGAACGGTCGGAGGTGTTCATCTCCCTCCTGGACCCGCTCCTCTTCCCCTCGTTGGCAATTTCTTCAGTATCGACGCCAAGCAACCCTGGAAGACTTATTCTGCTTGGGCGACTCGTTACGGTGCACTCGAATCCCCTGTTCGTCTACTGCGATACTCATCATGAAGCCAGGTGACATCTTTAAGATCCGCGTGCTAAAGCAAGACATCATCGTGATTAACTCGGAAAAGATTGCCAAGGATCTCCTCGAACGTCGATCGAACATTTACTCGGACAGGCCAGAGCTTGCTTCGAGAGAACCGTACGTAGTCACGCTTATTCGAAAACGTCGGTGCAAAACTGCTCTGTTAGATTTGGCTGGACCTTCAACTTTGCTTGGTCTCCGTATGGTGAACAGTGGCGCTTACAGAGGAGGACCTTTCACCAGGCCTTCAGAGCTGACGCTTCGGTTGCTTACCGTCCAGTTCAGCTGAGAAAGGCTCGCCAGCTCGTTCTGGAAATTCTCGGTACACCTCATGATTTTTATACGCACATTCATAGGCGAGTGCTGCCCCATTCAAATTAAGCGAGAATGCGTACTAATTAGAAAATACATGACCAGGTATTCTGCGTCTCTGACCATGTCGATTGTGTACGACTACGAGGTTAACTCTGAACATGACCATCTCGTTGAGATGCTCGAGCGTGGAAGTCTCCTGGCCATGGAAGGCTTGCAACCGGAATTGGCTTCCATTATTGACGCCTTCCCTTTTGGTGAGCGGTTGCTGATTGATGCGCTAGTGCTGAGAAGCTGATCACCATCTCAGTGCTCAAATTGCCGACGTGGTTTCCTGGTGCTGTCATCAGTCGCAAGGCAAGAGCCTCTAAAGAATGTGCAGTGCAAATGGTAGCAGAACCCTTCAAATATGCTGCGAGACGCGAGGTAAGATTTACATTCACTCAGGTCTACAGTTCGGAGCTAAGTGAAGGCAGGCTGAAGGTAGTGATGCGTCAGCAATGGCACTTGACCTTTTGAGGCGCCTCAAGGAAATCGACGATCCTGTGCGACTTGGATTGTTGAAAGACACCTGCACAACAGCTTATGTTGGTAAGTCGTATCATGAAAGAGAAAGCTACTAGGGCTCAACTCATCAATTAACTTGACACACGATAGCTGGTGCGGAAACGGTAAGCGTGAAAGTCTATAGAAGTGTGTTTACAACACTCAGTTTGTCGTAGACCACGGCAACGACGCAGTGGTTCATGTTTGCCATGCTGCAATATCCAGAAGTTCAAAAACGCGCACAGGCAGAGATCGACGCAGTTGTTGGCACAGACCGGCTACCAAACTTTGATGACCGGCCGAACCTGCCATACATTGAGGCTATTTTGATGGAGATATTGCGAATGTATGTCATTGCACCACTTGGTAAGTATTCAAGCACGACGCTTGAAACAGTTCTAAAATAAAATTCGTGTCAGGCGTTCCCCACTCCACAATAGCTGATGACATCTATGGTGATCTTTTTATACCGAAAGGTGATTGGTATAATGAAATCTGATTCACTATTTGTTAATTCTGCTTCTTATGTTCAGGATCCACTCTGGTCCCAAACGTTTGGTTGGTGCACGGCCTTTTTTTCTCTATTTCCAGGGTCTTGATGCATTATCTCGAAGGGCTATGTGTCACAACGAAGACGTTTTCCCCGAAAATAACGTCTTCAAACCCGAAAGATTCTTCAAGGATGGGAAACTTGACAAAAGCAGGGCCGTCGACAGTATCGTTTTTGGTTTCGGAAGGTATCGTGTCATTTCCTTCTGGACTCGAGTCCGATCACTCACCCAACTCGACAGGCGTGTGTGTCCGGGTCGTTACATTGCAGACAGTTCGGTCTGGGCTCCAATGGTGTTGATTTTGTCCCTATTCAAGATATCAAAGGCTCTGGATGAACAAGGCAAAGAAATCCACTTTGAGCCAGATTTCACCACTGGGGTAGTAATGTAATTTCTTTTCTTGAGTGGGCTTTGTTTCTGAGTTCTGATCTACATTCACTGATAGACATCCTCAATCATTCCCTTGCGCCATTACACTGCGAATGCCAGACCGCGACATCCACAAACTTTTGGCAGGCGACGATTGAACTGGGTGTTTCTGAAAAAGATCAAGTGAATTATTTCACTGATTACGGAGTTTGGGCCCGTGGATTTGTAGTATGCTAGTTTGAACATCCCTGCAATGCAATGCAGTATGTACCGATGACTTTGTATGTATGATATGAAAAATAAGAATATGTAGTGATGATCTAAATCCTCGAAGAGCCTACTCTACGATGCCGGGGTAGTGAAGTAGAGGTCAAGTCCAGAGAACGGCGGGATACAATTGGAGAATCTACAGGTAGGACTTGGACGACAGGATAGTGTGAGTCGATCGGAGCGTGCAGGGTGTATTCACGTCTGTCGGCCCAGATGGTCTCGAAGTTTGCACGGAAGCGGCCGAGCATGGAGCACTGATCGGGTTCGGTTGTGGCGGGTACAGGTGCGAGAGCAGCAACGAGGTTGCGGAGGTGAATGATCTTGGCCGCGATACGGATGCCGTGTTGGGAGGGCTCTGTGACGACGGCCGCGGTCTCGCGCCGATTGAGTGGATCGTCGTTCGATGAAGCGTCGGACAGAGCGAGGCATCTTCGGGCCATTTCGAGGTGGTAGTCGATGCTTGCCTGTCGTGCTCCAAGACCGTACATGATGGAATGGAACGGCGTGTTATACTATGTGCTCGTGTTATCTACAAAATTAAATAAAGACCCCGTGCCCCCGCCGGCTGTCGACGCCACTGCCAAGTGTGCCCAATTCATCAATCTCGGCGATAGTGCACTACCGACATTTACCGCCCACACAGCCTTTTGAGAACACTTAAATTCGAGATGTTCGTTCCCAAGGCGTCCCCCTGGTTCTTCGTTACTGATCCCACCCAATCACACCAAACCATCACAAGAAATGTCCTACTACACCGAGTCTAGCTACGGTGCCCATCGTTCTCACTCTCACTCTCATGTTCATCGCCATGGCACTTCAACGTATGCCGGTGAAGTGGACCCCCAGCTCTGGCAATACTTTTCTGCGGTGGACACCAATAGATCCGGTGCTCTCAGCATCGGCGAATTGCAGAATGCCCTTGTCAACGGTAAAGATCACCCCACTGTTCTTCGATCTAGCTGATCGCTGATATTATTCTTCGCGATGATTCAGGAAACTGGTCGAGTAATTTGGTTATCGCCTGGTTTGCCTGATCTCTTACATATCTTCTGATCAAAGGGTTTGATCTGGATACGATCAAGATGTTGATGAACATGTTTGTATGTTGCCCCCGCGAATACATCCGTATTGACAATCGCTCACCTTATTGTCCCAGGACTCCGATCGCACTGGCACCATCAAGTTTAATGGTACGCGCTTAAGCGATTCTTAGCCCGTTTCCCAGACTCACGAATCTGTCACAGAGTTCACTCGATTGTGGCAATACATTACGGACTGGCAGGGCGTCTTCAGGCGCTTTGACAGAGATCATTCTGGAACTATCGAAAAACGAGAGTTGGCGGACGCTATGGAGAACTTTGGTTACCATCTCTCCCCGTCCCTCCTCACCCTGATCGAACATAAATATGGTAATGATTCGGCGTGTTTGACGGTGCTTGATCGATTTGGTTCACCTTATCTTTATCTACAGCTTCTACGGCAACTTCCACATATGGACCACTTCCTGGCATCACGTTTGATCGATTTGTCAGGGCGTGCGTTACGGTCAAATCACTGACCGAAGCCTTCCAGAGGTTCGTCCTTTGTGTTCACCTTCATATGTTCAAACGTATCTGATATCCACTCGAAGGTTTGACGCTCACAAGGATGGCTGGGCACGGTTCAGTTATGAAGACTTCATGAAGGTGATGCCAATCTTTTTTTTTTTTTTTTTTCACACACTCAGGCTGATTGTGCACTCCAGACTGTTCTCACAGCTCCCTGAGTCAAGTCACGCCTGTCTGGAATAGTACATATTGTGTACGAATAGCATCTCCGTTGGATTCCCTCGAAGATCTTTACCCTGTAACAATGCCAATCTCCCGCACCCTTCAGTTTCCCAGACCTGTCAATGTGAAATCCCTGAAGGCAGAGACCTCCTGAGCGTAAGTTTGACGGCCGCACCGGGCTGGGTGAAACCGCCACATGACAAATGTGGCCGTCATTGGAAAAACGAGAACGCCTGGGCGCAAACAGATCTATGCCTAATCGCAATGAGAATGAATGGGAGGGAGATTGCCTTCTCACGCCGAGCGCTGAAGGACGCAATTATGTTATAACTCCACGGACGAGTGGAAGTCCAAAAAAGACACGGTACAAATTGGTTACCGGACCCATCTTGCCAATGGCTCGCCGGGATGCCAAGCGGCGCGAACCAGCGATAAAAAGGTCCCTTGACGAAGGAGTCGGAGGATCATCTGAGTCCTCAGATCCGGGTGAGCTCCGAGGAAGTCCCGATGGAGTCCTTGCAATTCCGTTCATGTTCTAGTTGATCACACCTTCAAGTTGATCATATTCTTGGTGAATTATTGGAACCGCTGAAACAAACATTGTCCGGGCATGAGTCAACGTTTAATTTCAACCCCCACATGTTGCAACAATCATATCACGCGTTGACTCTGTTGCTTGCCATTGGCAGCACGTTTACGTTCATTTGCTCCAATCTGGCGATTGGCAAAGCCCGGCACGGATCTTGGTCACCTAGCCTGTTTGAAGCATCATTAACATGGTTCGACGTTGCTCGGGGACCTTGAGTTGCGATGGTTATGGCCAATCAAATCAAGTTAATTTCATCCAGCAAGACAAATACTAGTAACACCCTGAATCATGGCGTTGCACGGGACGTTACGTTCGCTCCACAATTTTCAACAGACTTGAACTGCCGAAACCCATGTTGCACAGCTAGCCATGTTCACCTCCAATATGCAAAGTCACGGCTGACCGAGCTCGTTTTCAGAAGCTCTCAGCCACTCCTTTGCCAAATACTCCACGACATCGGGTAGAATGGATGACACTTGCTTTGGGTCATTTCCAGAGCCTTCCAAATAGTATTTGATCTAAAACCAGAATTCAGCACCTGTTGTCAGTTACCGCGAGACTATACCTTTGGTTCCGTTCCGCTTGTTCTGTAAATCACATTTGATTATTATTATACTGCGGCGTTCAAAGTAATACGCGAAATATACCTTATAGTCAGTACTATGCCAACATTCACGGATTTTGCTCTGAATTGGATCATGTGTCCTGATGACAATGGTAGCCTTGGTATATGCGTCGGAGCATTTGTGCTGTCATATCCGTGCCCGTCCGTCAAATCGATAACGCTGACAACAGTCAACCCGGCAATCGAGCGGGGGTACTGCTTTATGGATGTGTGAAGCTACAAAGGATAGTAAGTTCGTAGTACCAGTTACGTCAAGTCAGACGACGCACTGATTTCTCGAAATTGCGAAGCCCTTCGAAGATCTTGTCTGTCTTGATGGTATCTGAACAAATGAAATAGCTGTTTCTGGTCTACGCACGGTCAGACCAGCGTTTCAATTATGGAGAGCGACCCACTTCGAAATATCCGTATCTTGAGGGTATTTAACTAATGGAAAGATGTGACAATGACCTAATACGTACTTTTCGTAGAGTCCCTTTAGATAGCCTTGGACAGTCAAGCCTTGACTGTGTAGTTCAGTAGCCATCTCCGCAAACATCATCTTTCCTTTTCCATGAGCTATGATACTTTGATAGTTCGCTTGCACTGACCGTGGCAGCTATGCCATCTTTGTCGCGTATCTCAGAACCAAACATGAAACCAATAGCTTCCTCGTATCCAAAAGGAACCTCATAACCGGCTCGTTCCAGGTCTAACGCTGTGTTGCCAATGAACTTGAACCCTGTCAGAATCACTCAGACGAATGTACACAGGTCATGACGTGCAAGGCATACCGGTCAGACAGTCCACAAACTTGAAACCCTCCATATTCGCCATTGCCTCGACCATTTTTGAGCTCACCGTGGACGCTACCATCGCTAGTTTATCTGGAACTCGATCAACCCTCCGAGGTGATAGAGCATATCGGACAAAGTAACTTACTCAAAGGTTTTCCGCACTCTTTGTATCTTGCTAGGACGCGGCTGGCGAATAAGGTCCCCAGCTGATCGCCCGTGAACGTCGTGAAGCTCCCATCGGGACTAGTCCACAATATAAACATGTACATGGTTCCGGAACGAAGAGTCTCACCCTCTTTCAGCAGCCGAAAATCGATCAGAGTCAGGATCCTGTGCTAGTACATAACCTGCATTTGAACGGATGGCTGTCGCAATTGCGCATTCCTTTACGACGTCACGGAAAGAAGTGAAGACCTTGATATAAGCTCACCAATGCCCCTGTAATAACTTGTGGTAAGCTCCCAAAGGCTATACACATTCCATACCTTTTTCCTCTGGATTCGGAAATCGAACTGTCGGAAAGTCGGGATCTGGGTCCTTTTGCTCCGCTACCGCAATATACGGTTTAAAACCAGCACGTCTAAAAGCCTCAGATGCGAAAGCATCGCTAACGCCATGCATCGAAGTATTCACAAATTTGACGGGATTAACGTGAACGCGAAGCCTGCGCGTGCTGAAACCATCTGAACATAAAAACGGCACTCGGACACGAACCTCGGGTTCCCCATGCCATGAATTAGATTGAAGTAACCTTCTTTCATGTCGGATGTAGGGTCATAACAAAGGGAGGAAGCATAAACATCGAGCCTGGGCTCTACTCTGGGTTCTAGATTATCTAGAATGGCTTGGGCGATACCCGTATCATGAGGGCCGATGATCTAGGGGGCATGATTCGTGCGCACGTCACTGACGGAAAACATGCCTACCTGGACGGCGTTTTCCCAGTAGACCTGTATGCACACGTGAGAGGATCAGTGGCATGGTCTTTGAAGCACGCACTTTGTAACCATTATCATCCTCACAAAAGACCAGGTCATAAGCTCGGGTTGGAAAACGATGTTACAGACGTATGAATACCTTGGGGTTGTGACTTGCTGCAGACCATTGAACTCGGAGGACAATCATGACGTGCATCAAATCACTTACCAGTGATCATTACTCCGCAAGCTGCGTTCAGTCTCTTCACTGAAAAAGGTACACTTCGAGAGGGGTTATAACTGTTTCGTACAAAACTAGGCAAAAAAAGACCCACAGAGGCGTATGGACCAAGCCTCTCAAAAGAAAAACCTTGACCTTGTTGGAAAGAAACACCGCAGCCGTAAGGCGTGCCCAGTTCGCCGAATTATGTCGATGGTCGTGACCGATCACGATACCGCGCGAGGCAGCATTGGTAACTTTCTTCAACACGTACGCGCAAAGTCCCTGAAAGCGGTTCGAGTTGAGCTACGGGATCATTGTCAAGTATGTAGTTGGTAGGTCCTTGCCTGAGATGCCTGGATAATGATCAAATCATTCATTCTCGCCCACCCGGCTTCCATCCTTCCTCGGAGTCCTGGCGGCGCGGCGTTCGCGACGGCATCGTTATGGAAAAGACGGTTTACTCACCCGCAGTTCCGAACTCTATGCGCGTCCTTCCGAAGATGGCAGAATGATCATGATGGAACGCATCGCATCGCAGTGAATGTTAGACATAGCTTGATATCGCCTTATTTTGGTGGTAGATACCTCATTCTTTTCTCCAATTCATCTACATTTTTCTTGTCCCACAACACCTGAACTTCTCTCCTCGTTTCTTCGTTCTGGTGAATCGCGAAATCTACCAATGGAGTCGGGTGGGCACAAAAGGAGACGTACCGGATCCAGCCTGAGCCATTCTCTCACAAGATGTTCAAGTGACATCGTTGCTACCTAGTTGTTTCAATGCCGGTCGCTTTCTGGTTTTGAGATATGTAGATATTGATTCGAAGCGCTCTGACCAGTTGGGTTGAAAGTTCCGGCGATAAGTCAACATTTCAACCCCGGGCCGGTCACCCGACTTCATCTTGATCACAAAGCAGTAAATCTAAGAATACGTATTACATTTCGACCACATGTAGTCAAGTACAACACTAGTACTTCTGGAGCGCTCACCGTAACGCAATCGCTATTACACAATGAATATGTGTTACATTTCGACCATTTAGCTAAAGTACAACACTTCCGGTGTGCTCACCGTAATTTGAACTCACAGCTGCATAAGCTCATTGTTGAGAGGGAAAGAAATACCATGGCCAAGAGTCTCGAGAAGTTTGGGTCTCAGCTCCGCTTCTACTCCCATTGCGATATCAACCGACCGACGAGCTCGCCATACGCCATCATCTCCTTTGATTGGATTGGACCTGAAACATCTCAGGTAGTGTTTGATCACTCCAGTAGTGTGGAACCGGGAGCCATCAGGACACCCAAAATGTGCATCGCACCAATCAATCCTAACGTGAAAGCGATATATCAAATTGAATTGAAAAAAATGCACGACTTACCCTATGTTTGAGTTCACGCTGACAGCATCAGAGCCAAAAAGGAATGATTTCCCAGCATTCGCGGTCTCTAGCATATGGTTACTTGCCACTGCCATCCAGTTATAGACGTAATCCGGTTCCCGAGATTGTGTGAGCGCATGTCGAACAGCGATAGCGATTCCAGTCATGTCCGTTGGGATAGATGCAGGAACCTAATAAATTTCATAATGATAAGCAGTTAATTCAATGGAGAAATGGAATGCACATACATTTTGTATCAAGTTGCCTGCTACATCCTTGTCGATGAAGGGAGCGCATACGTCACGATACTGAGTGGAGATGAGACTACAACCGTGGAGCACACATGCCAGCTTACACTGCTAGCATTCCTAACATTTTGAATAGGAGTGCTGGTGTTGTGGTTTAAAACAGTGACGAGATAAGCAGAGAGACAATCCTGCGTGGAGAGACATTTCCCTTCTTGCCTAGAAGAGAGCATCGAACGAAGAGCGGTGAGGTCATTGATATCAAACCGCCATTTCAGATGTTCTACGCCTTTGTACAATTCAGCAAATATTTCTCCGAGTTCGTTGAAAGGACGAGAATCGTGCAGATGCGGCATCAGGGGCCAAAACTCGGCTGAGACTGAAGATGCGGGGACGGGAAAATGACATTTTTTGAAGGTTGGAGCGGCATGTTCAAGAGGTAGATCCTGATACAGTTGGGAAAGCGCGTGCGTAAAACGTGACAGCGTAATAGCGTCACCTAGCGCTAGCAATCAGAGATGTGCAATGGGACTCGGTGGAAATAACAAACCAAGTGTGTGATGCCAGGAGACACCAATGCATGTTTCGTGATTGAAAAAGGTCAATTTGATCCGAAGAAGAGGGGCACCGCCATTGACCAGGTTAGCGCCGACCGGCTGATGATTGAGGAAGGAGGATATGTCATCTTGGACGACCCAATTGCCATCCAAAACCGAGTCAGAGCTAGTGTCAAGCTTGTAGTCAATATCCACGGGAATAGGGGAATTGGTGAGTTCGATCTAAGTAAAGGGAAGTGAAATAGATGTTTAGCGGTCCTGAAAACCAACCCACAGACCAACACCCATCACTGGTGCATCGAAGTTGTCCCGCAGCGTGTGGGTACAATTGCAAGGCCTTGGAGAGAGCCTCCTCAAACCTAGGGACCTCTAGTTCGGTCGCTATAATGTGAACATTGTCGATCTGAACGTGGGATGAGCACTGAACTTTTTTGAAAAGGGAGAGAAAGCATACACTGTGCAACCAGAGCTCATAGCCAGGTAAATCCACATGCGCATGGGCTACAAGGGCAGTCGGAAGTTTAGGAGATACAAGGCGCAGGATGGGGGACATGTTGTCTGCAAGAGGAACGGGGGGTGAACCGAGTGGGGTACTAATATTTAGGCACTCGGAACCACGCGAAAATTTATGTGTCGGACTGAGGCCGAGTAAGGTACGCGCGAAGCCGGAGTGCAAAGACTTCGGACCAGCGACGTAAGCGGCACTTTCTCTCTTTTTTCGCTACCGCCACGTCGCTCGACAGTCCCTACACCCGTCCTCGCTCTTCGTCGCATTCTTTCCCCACTCACACTCCTTAACCCCTCTCTCTCATTTCCTCAGCATGGCTGACCCCAACCTTGAAGTTCGACCAGACTTCGCCTCCGAGCCATACGAGGGCATCCGCCATGTCATGGCAGACGCCACAGGTGAGACGCACCAAGAAGTAGCCACACGCCTCGCCGAGGCATGGGACGTTGAGCACCACGCACGCATCGACGCCTGGAACCGCCAACAAGAGGAAGAGCGCCAGGTCGAGGAGCGCGAGCAGCAGGAGGAGAGAAACCGGCAAGAGGACCAACGCCGCATCGATGAAGCGGAAGCAGAGAAGGAACGCAAGGAGGCTGAGAAGAAGAAACCGAAGATCAACGACTTCGATGCAGATCTCCCACCCCCCAGCGTCATCGTCCCCCGCCCGTCGCAATACGCCATCCAGAAGCTATCCTCTTTCGAGTTTGTCGAAATGTGGTACTTCTCTCCCGAAGGATGCGCCGAAGCGACCCGCCACCACCGGTCCCAGGCAGACGACGCCTTTGGTCTCGCCGCCTCTAACGACGTCCTCACCATTCGCCCGGTCGCATCCGTCAAGGCGTCCAAGAACGCCCGGCTCGACCACGACCTCACGTTCAGTGAGTTCTTACAAGCAAGGAACACCCTCCTTCACCACATGAAACAGCTTTCGTGGCCGGACAAACACGTCAACGCCCTCGCCGAGTTCTTCTGGAACTTGGAGAACCATCCCATGCGGTCCAACACCAACGGTGACCTCATCGCCCTTCAGTACGCCTCCCGCATCCGCCGCCAATGGCACGACGAACTCAAAAACAACTCCGGCCGCACGTTCAACATCGCCATCATCAACGAGAACTTAATGAACTCGGTCGCATTCGAAGTCAGCGCGAGCGTGCAATCAAAGATCATCCGTAAGGTCAGTAAAATCCCCACGGCGCGCACCATTCCGCACTAACAAACTGCCCCACACTCCCTTCCCTTTCCCCTTCACTTTTCCCACTTGCCACGCGCACCCCACTCCCCCGTCGCTCTCCCCCCCCCCGCTCTCCCCCGCTCTCTCCGTCGCTCGCTCCCCCCCCCCTCCACCCCTCTCCCCCCCCCTCTTCCCCACTCTCTCCCCCACCTTCCCCCCCCCCATTCTCTCCCCCCCACTCTCTCC
>JBBPQC010000126.1:0-38559 GCA_038092295.1 Leccinum arenicola | reverse complement strand
TGTGTTCGCGGGACAGCTTTACCTGAAGGACTACGAAACCTATATTCGGTTATGTCGTTTCCTTTGCGTGTACGCGAGGGATTTGCAAGGCGAAGGGGATATTGAGGTCAACTGTGACGGGTTCATCACCCCAAACAATCGACCGCAGCACTTGCAGAACGTCTACACATTCCAAAAGTCGCCGCTAGACGCAGCGAAGACGTTGGTGGCTCTTCGCAGGAGATGCATGCCCTTCGCATTGTCACACATGGGGAGAATTCTCGACGGACGGTTACTCAACGAAGACCATTTCCGCGGCCATGATGATGTATGTGTCTATGTTACAGTCTTATTTTCCCCACCTCACCTTGTCCCCTTGTTCCAGGTGACTGCTCATTCGGACTGATACTTCCATCCTGATGCTCAGAATGCCCAGGACAACTAGACAATGATGTGGAACGTCGAACGTGTCGATGTCGATTTTGTGGAAGGAAATAATGAAAAGGATGTGGGTTGTGTAACTGTATCGTCGGACGTCTCGCCTCTGTACTTAGCTTCTTGGTTTGACAGTCACTTACTCAGGCTACATACAACTTCTACCGTACACGACTGATTTCCCAACGACTGGCAATAATTTCTAAGTGTCACAATTCGCATGGAGCGGAGTCGGGGACTCGGCGTGGCAGCGCCGCTACGATTTAATACAGTTGGAAGTTACTGGATGGGCAGCGGTTGGGGACCGGGGTAGCAACAGCCTGACGAGCTCTCGGGCCGCTCGCAGGCTCGAAACTTCACGCTCGTAGAATGCGCGTACCGTCCCAAGAACGTGTCTAAGACGGTCCTAATCCTCGCAGAGTGGCACAGCAGACGGGTCCGACAGGCGGCCTCTCCCTCGCACATTGACTCACCTCTCACTGCCAGGCACAGATTTTCTAGACTTTGAACTTAGTCCATGTGACTTAGGTCGGAAAAATCTAAACTCCATCAATTGTATGTAATTGTAATGGGCTAAATCCAGAAATCCATTGCCAAGGGGGACGTTGTCATTACAAAGCCCCATTAAATTAAGCATTACAATGAATAATAATGAATATTCCAGGCATGGCAAGGCATTACCATGTCCATTACAAGCGATTACAAATAAAGATCTTTTACTCAATCTTTACTCAATTTGGCATCATTGGCATGGCCCAAAGATTTTTGGGACTGACATTGACTATCCGGCCCAATGGCTATGCTGCTACCATCGTGTCTTTGCCAGTGCGGACTGCCTCCTGATTCGGAGGCTGAACCGAGTTGCTGCATGCTAGTAGCTAATTACATAATGTGCGTTGACCTCGACCACCATCATGTCAGCCTTCATCCCACCTCTCCTCGGCGACGGGCAAGGGAAATATAAGATATACATCATAGGAAACAGTGGTACGTTACTTCTGCATGAACATTTGATGTTTCCACAACCGAGGACGAGGACTCCCACTAGGGACGGGCAAGGTAGGTCACGAACCCCAATGCCTGGTCGAACCCCCTCACAGCATTACATTCCCTGCCTAGACCACCCTCGGCGCCTACCTTTCCGCCAAGCTTAACGTACCTCACGTTTCCCTCGATCAAGTAGCCTGGAAGCCCGGATGGAAAAGAATGCAATCGGCGGAACTCAGAGAGGATGTCAGAGACTGGATGGAGCAACATGGACGAGGATGGATCATCGATGGAAATTATCGGGATCTGGGGACGCTGATCCAGGACGAAGCAACGGACATCATATGTACGTGCAGTTCGTCGATCTGTAGAGGGTTGGCACGCGCCTTGCGTCTCGTGTTGTTCTTGCGGCTTACCGACAGTCGCATCATCGATAGGGCTCGATCCACCACTATGCTATTACCTCCCTCGCCTCCTGTGGCGCACACTGATGCGCATTTTTCGACTCAAGTCACCGTGCGCTCGAGGTTGCGAGGAGACTTGGGCGGAGATCTTCTCGCGCAATGGGCTCATCTGGTTCTGCATCACGAAGCACCCCGTGATAAGGGAAAGGTATAGGGTATGGCTTTCGCGGATGCACGTCGAGATCGGGGGGAAGATGAGGCGTCTGGATGAATCGCGTGGCGAGCTGGCTCTGTGGAAAGACAATCTTGCAGAGCATCTATATCTAGGACGGAGGTAGCTGTTCGTGTGTGATGCATACGATGATAACAATAAACGGAGCGGCCGCGCGCTGGCCATTAGGTTTGTCGACCACTGCTGGGTCGATGTAACACGAATAAATGGAACGAGAGACATCCTCCCTTGTCCTTTCCAGGTGGTTGTTCCGTGCTATGTGATAAGTATAATCCAACTGCAACACCGATCTACCTATCAGTAGCTGAGGCCTGAGGAAGCGGGATATCCTTCTCCATCCTGCTAGCATCCGGGTAACTGACCTCATAATGTACTACGCGGTATCGAAAGCCACATCACTGGCACTTGATACCCGTGGCATTGAACAATATGGCAGTGGAACGAGTCTATGTAACTGACTCACCTACTGTACAGACAATCTCGGGCCCAACGGTCAATGCGTTTTGAACGTTGAACACCGTGAACGCGTGAACCTTGCTCCGAGTTTACCTCATAATTATTCCCACGCTAGCAGCCTCGATCACTTTCGGTGGCGACTAAACAACTTCCATTGTGTACTTGTATAAAACTACTAAGTACTTATCACCTCACCCGCTACTAGCAGCAGTGCATCAGGTGAGCCGTGTCACGTTGCTGTCATCTCCGAGGCTGAAATTCATCATCAGAGCATTATTTTCAACTTGAAACAATATTGTCTTGGAACGACTTTACCGCCTTTTTCCCGGACAGCGTCCGTACCCACTGTTTTCGACTTTCTCAACGCCGATGACCCCTCCAAGATTGACTGTCTCTGGCAGGCCGCGACATCCATCAGGTTCTGGTAGTAAGTAGCGAAAGTACCCCGAGACAGAGGTGCATGACGATGCCTTGATCGTCATTTTCCTTAGCCTCAAGAACCATGACACAGATAAGGATGTCGACGGCATGTTCGACCTTGGCGCCGAGTCCATGGCCTTCCCCCTCGAAGAACAAATGCAAATGAAGTTCGAGCAGACCGACGGAGGGCCGTGGTTTAGGTTTTGTGTGCATCAACATCCTTCCTGAACGTGTCGGTTGGTCGGTAAGTTAGGGCTGACTGACCGACTAACTCACGCGTTTCAGATGTAGGAAAGCTGGCACGAACGCGGTGGACGCTAGTAAGTGAATCCGTCCTATCGTTTTTGCATTCTCGCAGCGGTGTTGTTTGCTTGACGCAGGGTTGTTTGCTAGTTAGTAAGCCGAACTCCGCAGAGTACTTCGGTGTCTTTAAGGACGACGCGCTCGCATTTCCGGAGGTCATGCATGCGACGTAACCAGCCCCGTTGACGGATGCGATGCCGGCTATCTTGCGCCCGTTCGTCCGCAAGTTGCTGGAAGTCAATAACACAATTATCCGCACCTTCAACGTTCACCGTAGTCGAAGAAAAGGTTACCAACGATTTGTCCTTCTGGTGTTGCGGTTGATGGTCAAGTCAGGAGCCTGTCGATTTTGGTCCGAGTGAGTCGTAATTGGTCACTGCGACGGCACAACGAATATAGAAGACGAATCATGCACAAAAAAACCGAAACAAACTACCAAAGATATGTGGATATTGTCCGTGTACCAAACATCACTGCACTAACGAGTCCATGCACAAATGATATCACTAGTAAGTTAACATGCACGAAAGGAACGTGCTCAGACATGAATGATAATCGGAGCCTCGATACCACCGACGATAGAGTATGGAACTCCGTTGGTTCCGTTGACGGGGTAGGTGGTTTCCAACATCACGACATGGCCTGCGTTGGCGACGTAGTTTGAATAAGGGACCTGAGAAATGAAATAAAACAGTTTAGAATATCGTGATCGGCGCAGCACGAACGAACGCACCGTAACATTGAACGTGTCAGAGGTGCCGTTGAGTGCACCGCGACGAGCCAAAAGGATAGGAGGCTCAAAACCAGTGTTGTTAACGGGGACCTCGATGTAGTAGTCGGTGTATTCAGGGTGGATACCGAAGTTGTTGATGGCACAATCGAAGTTAGCAGTTATAGTCAAGGTCTACCAGCCGTTTGTTCGAATTCAACCGGAGGGCGTCATGAGAGTTGGAAAGTCTCACTCACATCACCAGCAGTAACGTTCCTTGGTGAGACAATCAATATGCCAAATCGGGTTGCTTCGGGACAGTTTTGGCGAGACTGAGGCGCAGCACCAACAAGGGCAACAGCTGAAGCGATGATGGCGGCGAGAGTGAATTGCATGTTGAGGCCGAGATTTTCAGAAAGGACTATCGAGTTGCACAGAAAAATATGCTACATCCCCTCTGTGCTTAAATAGCCCTGGTAGCACTGCATGTTCGCGAGGAAAGGATTGATCTATTTTGCTGGACAGCATCCAAAGTGCCGCAGCATGACAGCTCGTGGCTCACGGACGCGTACCTTCTCGCATATAGCTCACGGCCTTGCAATGATTCGCCGTGAACGCATGACGCGTGAACACTCTATTAATACTAAGACACGAGTCAGCCCTCAACACCGTGATGGAACGGATGATTTATTGTTACTACCTAAGACACGAGTCAGCTATACATCGAGTGTTAGCATACGTTCGTGTCGTAGGTTGGACAAAAGTGAACTTACCCCTCAACACCGTGATGGAACGGATGAGGGGTGAGGCGGTAGCTACAACTCGTATATATACTATGGTAGAATGCCAATCTGCATTGGATGGAATGCTGGCTCGCTGGATGCGCCAACACTCCTCCTCAGCGAGACAAGCGAAAATGAGAGGAAACAAGAAAGAAGAAAAGGAAACTTGAAAGGAAAGAAGAGGGTGAAAGTAGAGAAAACGTCTCCTCACGAAGGCTCCTCCGCACGGCTAGGATCGGAGAGGCCTAAACGAAGTCGGAGATTAATGAATGCGGGGCGCGGTAAAGCTTTGGTGAAAATGTCTGCTATATTAAAAGAGGAACGCACGTCGTGCAGCTTAACGCGTGCAAGTCGAACGTGGTGACGAATGTGAAGGTACTTAGTATGAACGTGGCGCATGCGCGAATGGAAAACCGGATCCTCGGTCAAGACGACGGCGCTCCGGTTGTCACAGAGAAGTGGCGTCGCAGTCAGTTGGGGGAAGCCGATGGCCGAGAGCAATGTCCGTAGCCAGAGCAGTTCCTGTGTGGCCTCACTCGCAGCGATGAATTCGGCTTCGCAGGAAGACAAGGTCGGGGTGCGTTGCTGGCGGGAACACCAGGTGATTGAACCGCTGCCTAAGGAGAAGCAGAACCCGGTCACTGACCGGCGGGTATCAGGACAGGCCGCGAAGTTGGAATCCGTGTGACCCAAAAGGCGCGCAGGGTGTTCCCCACCGAGCGTAAGATGGAAGGTCCTCGTACCTTTGAGGTAGCGCACAACCCGTTTGGCGGCCTCCCAGTGGACCTGGCGATAGCAGTCCAAGTAGCGGCAGAGCTGGTGCACGGCATACGCAATATCAGGGCGAGTACCGACCGCGAGATACATGAGTGAGCCCACGAGTGAACGGTATGGTGTTCGGTCAAGGATGGCCTGCTCATCTGGACTCGCTGCATCTGTGGGACGTGATAAACGGAGCCCGGGGTCCATGGGAATGTGTACGGGGTGCGCGTCTGATAGGCCGAATTGGGAGACGATACGGTCGATGAGGGCGCTTTGCGAAAGGGAGACTGTGCGTGCAGTGCAGTCACGGCGGATTGCGATGCCGACGCAGAAGTGGGCGTCACCAACGTCAGAGACAGACCAGACGGTTTGTAGTTGGGCACGGAACGAGGATAACGCCTCCTTGGAGTTACCGGCGAGGAAAAAGTCGTCCACGTGTATGGCGGCGATGACTATACGTCCGTCGTCGACCCTATAATAGACGCAGAACTCGCATTCTAGGCGGGTAAACCCCCAAGACGTCATCTGTGCATGTAAGGTCTCGTTCCAGACACGACCACTCTGTTTCATACCATAGAGTCCCTTTAGGAGCTCCCACACCCAGTCCTCCTTTCCTGCCTCTCGAAATCCCTCCGGCTGTTCCATGTAGCAGACCTCGTCGGGAGCGAGGGCGCCATTAAGGTAGGCCGTCTTGACGTCAAGCTGCTCCATCTCCCAGTCGAGCGAGGCAGCGAGGTGTGCGAGTACCCGAAAGGATTCTAGACGTGCTGTAGGTGAGGAAGTTTTCGCATAATCCTGACCATAAACGGCGGTGTAGCCCTGGCAGACGTAACGCGCCTTGAAACGCGCCGGGTTACCATCAGCATCACGCTTGAGTTTAAAAATAGGGCGTCCGCGCATAATGCGGCGACCAGCTGGCACAGATGACCGTGGCACCAGACGGTAGACACCCATCCGCTGAAGGGATGCGAACTCCTCCTCAAGTGCAGAGCGCCATTCAGCGGCATGCGGGGATCCCATGGCATCGCGGTAAGTCAGTGGGTCACCCGGGTATTGTAGCAGGGAGTCGACTGTAGCGGGGGAACGGTCAGGTCGCGGCCCATCATCGCCATCATCGTCAAGTGCCGGATCGCAGCCCAGCAGGATGGGAATGTCGAGGAAATCCTCGGGATCACCATCATCTGCAAGCAGAACTGCACGTGCCTTAGCGCTAGGTATTGGTATCCGAGTGGAACGACGCAGTGGCGGGGGCGAAGGGTCGGGATGGACAGGGTTGGCAGTGGATGTGGCTGTGGGTGGGGTGGGCAGTGTTGCGGCATGGCGCTCAGGCAGTTGTGCCGAAGGGGGGTTAGTGTCTTGGTGTGACTCGATGAAAGACACATGGTAGCTAGTGATCACCTTACTCGTTGCTCGGTGGTACAGGCGGTAGGCCTTGGAGTCTGGGGAATAGCCAATGAGCACGCACTCGAGGGAGCGATCAAACACCTTTGGGTTGTGGACATTTTGGATAAGGACGAACGCCCGGCACCCAATTTCCCGGAGGTGCGTAATGTCGGGGCGAATGCCAAACCATCGTTCGAATGGTGTGACACCCTGTTGTGATTTAACTGGGGTCCGGTTGGTAAGGTAGCAGGCGGTGAGCAGGAACTCATCCCAGCGGTTGACAGGGAGTTGGCAGGCGGAGCGCATTGCCCGTGCCTTCCCCATCAGGGTTCGGTGAACACGCTCGACCCTACCATTCTGGGCGGAGGTGTGTGGTGCCGTGAACTGATGCTGAGTCCCCCAGGAAAGCAGCCATTCGCGGAGGTCGTTCCGTTTTAGCTCACCGTTGTCAGAGCGATACGTGCCGACCTTGAGTGAGGTCTCGAGTTCCCGAGCGGATTCCCAGGCCAAGAGTGCGCTGTAGGCATCAGATTTCGAGACGAGGGGGACAGTCCACACAAAAGACGAGAAATCATCTATAAGGTTCATGACATGCCGGTGTCCGTGTGCAGAAACGTGCTCAGGAAAATCCATCAGGTCGACATGGACAATGCCTAACTTCCTACTCGCCCTCTGTCCCTCCCTGACCTTCGGTACGCTCGAGCGCGTCTGCTTGCCGAGGGTGCAATGGGTACATGTACCAGGGGTGACAGAGAAGTCGACGTGCATACCTTCAGCGCGGCCAGATTTCGCCAGATCATATACTGTGCGATAGTTAGCGTGCCCGAGGCGGCCGTGCCAGGTATGGAGGGTGGGTGCGCGATGAGCAAGGAGCGCATGTTCCGCGGACAGTTGACCCCCGGTCAGGGCGTAGAGGCGGCGCGAGCTGAGAACGCCCGAGAGGATGCGGGCACCATTGCGCGCAGTGACCCAGCAGGTGGAGTCGTCGAAATGCGCCGTGCAACGGTTCTGGGCGCAGAGCGCAGACACGGAGATTAGGCGGACAGTGGCTGATGGGACAAACAGTACGTCGTGCAGGGTGAGGTGTAATCCCTTCGCAATGACAAGCTTGATCGTGCCAGTCGCAACAGCAAAGACGGAGGTGCCACCAACCCCCCCGACGGACCGTGGGGAGATGGGTTTGAGGGAGAAGAAGTCGGAGTCCGTGTTGCTGATGTGCACAGAGGCGCCGCTGTCAAGGTAAAACGTAGAGATTGCGGGGTCGATGGCGGTGCGCGCTCGCTGGTGGGGGGCCTTGTATGTGACACCTGCGAAGTCCACGGGGCGTGTGTGGGCGCCCCAATTGACCGAGGTATTCGGCTCGAGCAGAGAGAACAGGGCGTCATACTCCGCTAGGTCGGCAGCGCTGGCCTCGCGGATGAACGCGGGCGTGATGGGCCCAGATGGGGTCAGACGCCAGCCCGGCAAACTCGGTCGGTGTGGTTGACACCGGGGCCGGGGTGGCGGGAGCAGCTGCAGCAACGAATACAGCTTCCCCTGTGGTGCCATCCAGGATGTATGCGCGCCCGGTGGTGTCGTAGCGCAGTCCAGGCGGAGTCCCTGTCTTGGTAGTCTTTGCCACTGGTGCCGCGGGTGGGGTCTTCCCTTTGGCTGCCTTCGCGGTCCGTTTCTCAGCCAAGATGGCATCGCGTTCACCTGCGCGCCCACCCCCAGGTCGCCAGCACTGATCGTGAGAGTGTCCGGAGCCACCACAGTTGGTGCAGCACACGTCATGGCCGGCTTGGGAGCATGTGGAACACTTGCGGGTGCCGAATTTGCCCGTGGTATGGCCCTTGTGGTGTCCAGAGGTCGCGGCCAACGCGATGCCTCCCTGGCGCTGCTTCTCGCTGTCGAGGAGTTGTTGTTCCATCTCCAGGCGTCGTAGCGCATGGACCGATGTGTAGGGCTCAGCGGTGGTGCTGGCGTTGATGCAGTCAGCAACGTGATTCCTCAGTGTGGGAAACTCGACGGAGAGTGCATTCATGAGCAGGATAAGCAGGAAGTCGTCCTTGGACGGTATGCCAACTGCAAAGATGCGATCTACAAGGTCCCGAAGTTGTGTTGCAGTGAGGGAGAGGCGATCAGAGCGCTTGAAAGATACCCCGAAAGCATCCTGTATGAGAATAATCTGCGCCACCGGTCCGAGTTTCTCGTGCCTCGTGCGGAGAACGGTCCAAGCGTCCTTCGCGTTAGTGGCGTCGCGTAAGAGGTGGCTTTCCTCACGCGTGCAACGCGTCTTAATAGCTGCAATGACACAGAGATTGTTGATGTCCCAGTTGGAAGCAGATTCGAGGGAGTCGACAGGACGGGCAAGGGTCCCGAGAATGTAACCGCCGCACGAGTTGAGTAGAAACAGATTCATCATGGATTCTGACCAAGTAGGCCAGTTGTGTTTCCCCATGTCGAGGAGTTCAATCTTTTCGAGGTCGGACTGGCTCAGCTTGAGGGCTTTGACAGTCGGTCGGGCGGGGGCAGTGGCATTGGCGCTAGCATTGGAGGTGCCGGCGGTGTCAGTCATGTTGTTGGCGGGGCGGCGTGTTTGTGACCTGGTCTGTGGGGTCATAAACGAGGTTCCTTTGGGGATCGTGTCCGTGTTTTAAATGGGGGGAATGGGCACGCAGGGCCACGTGCTCGCCAGTCTGATTGGTGAGCGAATCTTTTGGGGATACACCCGTATACGGTGATCTGTATCCCGTCTCGGTGTTGTATTGGCTTTCGGGTGTCTTAGTACCTCGGCGGGCTCTTCAGTTCAGAGCCTCGGGGCTCATAACCTATTAATACTAAGACACGAGTCAGCCCTCAACACCGTGATGGAACGGATGATTTATTGTTACTACCTAAGACACGAGTCAGCTATACATCGAGTGTTAGCATACGTTCGTGTCGTAGGTTGGACAAAAGTGAACTTACCCCTCAACACCGTGATGGAACGCCGGATGAGGGGTGAGGCGGTAGCTACAACTCGTATATATACTATGGTAGAATGCCAATCTGCATTGGATGGAATGCTGGCTCGCTGGATGCGCCAACACACTCGACAGAATGACACTCTATAAATCAAGGTAGACAAGGTGTTAACCTAAAAGACCCATCTCAGGTGAGATCGTTAGCTTGACTTCCCGATGCGTGAGAAGAAACTTACCCATGGGCACGGAAGTACTGTGCCTGGTGGTAGTGGTCACTGCCTTGCGGGGAATTCGGACCGTCGATCGAAGAATGAAAACGAGTGTATACTCTTTTACTACGGGGTGATAGCTCAAATATTAATCTCTGCCACAAGACATAGCTTACTCGCTAAGCTTCCCTTCGCAGCTAGCTATATCACCGGGTTTTCGATGATCCCATAGCATCCGAGTCACTGGATAACAACGAGTCGCATCAGTCGATGCACACTGGTTGCCAACGGTGGGAAACGCAAGGGCGGTATCATACTGACGATGACACCGGGGACCGACCTCGGCTCCCGAAGTAGCCTCCAGCTGCAACCTGAGAGGACGGTCCTTCTCCATGGGGTCTGCTTTCTAACGAACTCCACCGCATCACATGCTCCATGGTCACCAACGTTCTCGACTGAGTGTGTCTGCGAAATGCCATGCCTCGACTCTGGTTGGAAGTGCCAAGAGGAATGCGGAGGGCCTGTTATCGTTCCGCAAAGACTGAAAAAGCTACACCTCAGCGGGCTACTCGTCGTGCTACCCGCCGGCGGGATTTATCCATGCTGAATCCGGAACTGTAAATAAATGTCTTTGAGGAACCGGACTCACCGTCGCATCTGGTACAGTCGCTTTACACCCAGTTCCATGACCGAGATCATCCTGACGCTACCAAGACACTATGTACCACGAAAATCTTGGCCGCCTCGTTTCCCTGAGTCTCTGGGCGAACTGATGTGGGGATGCGAAGGACGGGACTGACACGTCTTTTCTTCGCTGTGAGCCATGGATAAGCCTAGGCGGTTTGTGAGCGAGCTCGAGAGGGCCCACGATCAGTTTTGCCGCGTCTGGCCTCCATGCTACTGCTGATCGGAGGGGATGCGAAAATACAGCTGTCACCATGCACCGGTGGTCATCACGTTCGAGAGCCTGGCATAAATTGAGGATAAAAAAGTTATTTGAAGTGGCAACAACTTTCTCTGCGTATTCGCAAAGTATGGGAGAGATGGTGGTTAAAAGTCGAATTATCATAGGAGCGTAGCTAAGCTTGCCCATTTGTCTAATGTAAGGCCATGCAAGGTACGGACCGCATGGATGCTAGGACTTGCGACACGACTCAACGCCCAAGATATATGTACACAAAGGAGAGCGCTCGACGTTTACAAAGCCGGCAGCGGTTCACAGAAACAACCTCTCCTCTATGACTTTGTTCCACGCCCGATGTACACCCAACGCCAGCGCTCCCTCCCTCCTCCGAGTCACGACCTCACCAACGCCTCAATCAATCAATCGTCCTTTCTCGCGGACTTGGGTCGCGGCGGCGGCGGCGGAACCATCGGGGTCGAAGGTATCGATGCCGGTAACGGTATGCCCGCGGGCTTGTGTCCATAGCTGTGCTCGTGTCCGTTGACCATTCCTCCACCACCACCAATACCCGAACTCGAACTCGCACTCTCCCCACTCACGTTCCTCATCATGCTTGACGTCCTCGAATGCGAGTGCGAAGAAAACGGCGGTGTACCCAAACCTAACCCGACACCCATAGCCGGCGTCGACGGTACCGAGGGACTAAGTCCAGGGCCAAACGTTCCTGGAGTGAGAGGCCCTGTGAAAGGCGGCAACGGCACGGGCGGGGGTGCTACGGGCGTCGTTGACATGTACGGTGTATATGGATACGGACTCGCAGGCCCGAACCCAGAACCCCCCGTCGCCGGCGTCGTTGCGTAAGGAGTTCCAGCACCCTCGACGACCCACCCGTGGCCCTGCCGCACGACGCGCCCGGTATTTGCGTTTGGCCGCGCACGGAGCTGTCCGCCTGCCCATTTGCGTTTGGCCCCAGTCGTTTCGGCGGCGACGATCCCTGGGGCAGAGTCTGCGCCCGAGACGGCTTCGACGGCACGAACAGTGACGCGGAGGAAGTACGAGGCGCAAGTGAAGACGCCGCCAATGACGCCGACGCACCTGATGGAAGCCCTGAACGACTGTTGTAGCAGAAAATGTAGCTTGGACGTACCTAATCAACAGCTGCGCCAGCGAGGTGGTACGTTGGTAAATCGTGATAACCATTGGATCCAGTTCAAATTTGAAGAAAATACCGGGGGTGCCTTGATGACCGTCCAGGTTACGAACGTAGTGCGTAACGCTATATTGGTTGGTGTGGAGGGGTTTCGAACGCGGTGCAACATAGGTGGTAGGGACCACATGGAGGTAATATTGGTATGCCACGAATTCTGTCAAGATGCTGAGTCGACTACCCAGTCAACTCGATTGAAATAACAACATACGCTCATTGGTGAGTTCGAACGAATAATCCAGTGGCTGGACCATGTCGGGGAAATAAGGCCCAAACGAAAACTCGGTAATGACGTGCGAGAGATTCATTTCTAAGACGAGATGGTAAGTGAAAAAGTCTCGCTATAAAACAGGAACGTACTATCGTGGGGAACGTGAACAGAGCTCGAGTACCCGTGTCCGAGGGTGGTGATGTGTAGGTTAGCTGGCAGAGGTGAGAACTATGCAAGAACACGACGGGGTGTGCTCACCGGTGACCTTTCTGATACCAAGGGTGCCATAAATTCGGCAAGCATCGCCGTCTGTCTTATGGTTATACGTCGGACGGTATTCGGGTTGCGCGCTTCCGAAAAAGGAGAAGAATCCGCGAGACTTTCTCGACTGGGAAATGGCCTGACGAGCAGAGAGGGCCTTGGCGTGTTCACTAGAGTCAAAAACTTGACGTGAGACATTGATCGCACCAGGATGTTAGGACGTACTTTAGAGTGGTAGCTTGTCCGATATCGAATACAGTCTGTGGAAGGTATTGAGACACGGCGAAGGGGGCGGAAAGTCAAGCACGCACACCATCACGATGGAACCCCCTGGTTAGGAAAACACGGTCGCCAATCACGTCGCGCATGTCCACGGAGAGGACTATGTTGCACGAGGATAAGTGTGAGCAATCCAGCGTGCTTGTGAGGGGTACATACATGAGCAGGGAGTGTTTACGACCATGTCGACGTTGACGCTCATGTAATTTTTGTCGCGACTATCGACATTGAACTCGTAGTCAGGCCAGCCCCAGACATATTCTGCGAGATCATTCAAGACGAGGAGGAAAGCAATGAGGATGACAAAAAGAGTGAGGAAGCCACGCGACTCTGAGCGGGCTTTGTAGGTGGAAGGTATTTTTGGGAAGGCGTCGAGGCGGGCGAGACCTGCGGGGACGACGCCGTCAAGCTTGTCGAGCAGAGATTTCTCTTTGACCGACATAAGCAAGTTGTAAGTTAACGTTTTGAGTCAACGTGTCACTTTACACTTTTCGTCATGGACGACCCCGGAAACCCACAAAAGTCTATTACGCAATATTCATCGACACCTCTCGTCATCGTCGCCCACGATGAGCACCATCGACCTCACAGCGTTACCGCTCACCTCCCGTCCCGCCTCATCCGTCGGCCCTTCAGAGGCAGATTCCAGCAGCATTCTCGCGCAAATCTCAACATGGGAGGTGCCTTCGGACATCCTCCCTGAAGAAGAACCCGTAGCCACGTCATCCGCTTCCATCAGTCTCTTCGACGAGCCTCCCGAGACTACCCCTGTCCTAATCGATCTGGTAGACAATACATCCCCGTCCCCTTCCCGAGCCTATCCCACCGAAGACGACACCTTTACCGACGCGCCGCAGGAGCCTCTGTCGGCATATACGTGTCCCATCTGCTTCTCCCCGCCGACCAACGCAACCCTGACACCGTGCGGACACATCTGCTGTGGCCAATGTCTGTTTACAGCAGTCAAGTCCACCATGAGAAGAAACATGGTCGTCGCGATGGACAGAGCACCCGCAGCCACGTGAGTCCAGCACCACTGCTCATCAACATCCTTGAACTTATTCCCTCTTGATACAGCTGCCCCGTGTGTCGCGCAGAGATACCGCGATGGGACGGACGCGGGGGTGGTGTGATCGGGCTGAAGATGCAAGTCTTGTATTCGCTATGAGGAAGAAGCGCATTTGTTTGTACTTGTTAGGATCCAAAGCTTTTCCTGTGCAGTCATGTGAATTGCCTATCGGGCCAGTTGAACCCGGTTCAGGCGCTTTGCCAGCGAAGTTTGACTCAAAACTTTCATGTCTGTCCAGTCAAAGCCTGCTGCCCCCGCTCAGCAGCTGACGCCCTTTGGAGCAGCCTTGGCCGGCGCTCTCGGGGCTTGCTTCAGCAATGCGTGCGTGCTTGACCAATCCCCCGTACGTTCACTGATGATCCCACAGCATAGTGTACCCACTCGACGTGTATGTGAAAGATCATAACTGCAAACTCGAGACAGCTGACATCGTCCCTGCAGCGCCAAGACGCGGATACAAGCCACGCCATCGACCGCAAAGGGAAAACGCAAAGATGAGCTGACGATGCTTTCCGTCCTGCTCGACATCTTCCAGCATGAAGGCATCTTGGGATGGTACCGCGGTTTCGCAGCGACGATGCTCAACACATTCTCCATGCGTGCGTCCTCCCATGTCTGCCATCCCGTCGTCCGTTCTGATTCCGATTCGCGACCCTACCCCCAGAATACGCCTACTTTTTCTTCTACGCTTTCCTCCGAGCCGCCTACATGAAGCGTCTCACAGCAAAAGCACCTCCAGGTTCTAAGACACCCATCCTTTCCACCGTTGCCGAACTGTCCCTCGGCGCCGCAGCCGGCGGCCTCTCTCAAATCTTCACCATCCCCGTCTCCGTCATCGCAACCCGACAACAAGTCGGCCGCTCCACAGGCACCAAAAACGCTGGTGAAGGCGCCCCCTCCGAACCCGACGGCGACGATGGCTTCTTTACTGTCGCGCGCGAGATCATCCGCGAGGAAGGCGTGACCGGTCTCTGGCTGGGCATAAAGCCTGGTATGGTGCTTACCGTGAACCCCGCAATCACCTATGGGATGTACGAGCGCCTTAAGAGCATACTTATGCTCGCGCGCGCCACAGCCGGTGCGGCCGAGAAGCTCACCCCGGGGATGACGTTTTTGCTCGGCGCATTCAGCAAGATGCTCGCCACTATTGTGCGTTTCGTTGTCTCACCTCTTTTTTCTCGTTTTGAAGGACGTGCTTGACCAGGGAATAAACAGGTGACGTATCCATACATCATGGCCAAGGTGCGAATCCAAGCGCGCACGTCCGAGCGCGACGATGCGCCCGATGACGTAGAGAATGGACTTGCTCACGCTCCGCGGCCACCGGCAAAAGCGAGAGAGACAGGTGCGATCGGGCTGTTGGTCCGGGTACTCCAGACGGAGGGGTTCGTCGGCTGGTATCAGGTAAGCAACCCGTGTCCGTATCGCCTGAGACATCTCTCGCTCGTCTCGTAGGGTCGGATTTAGACATCCCAGCACTCACTCACACGGTTTCTACGTAGGGCATGTCGGCGCAGATAATCAAGGCGGTTCTCTCTCAGGCGCTGTTGTTCGTCTCCAAGGAGCAATTTGAACGATGGGCCTTGGCCCTGATGATCTTGTTTTCCAAGTTGAGGACGGGATCGTAAGTGCTAGTGAGTCATGGCGGATCCGGGGTGTACGGCATAGATTGTTCAGTCGCTAGTGATAGTGACGGATCAGACTGCTATTGTCTGTGCTGCCTCCATAATAGATTATCGCTGGCGTCAATTCATCTCGGAACAGAAACAAGGGCGCCACAGGGTCGTTATTCCATTCGCTAAACCTGCGTTCCTTGTTTTCCGCTCGTCGAAGTCTCTTGTTCATTATTCATTATACCCTTTCGATCGCAGGACAAAAGGGTTATTAGTGTCTCCTTTCTTCCAATTTGAATCCATGTGAAATTCAGGGGTCGGGATTGACTCGATCGTATCGCCTCGTCGGAACTGTGACGCGGCGGTGGAAACATTTTGAAAGAACAAAGAAAAAATCACGGGTCCCTTCAATCTCTCTGTGATTCTCCTTTTGGTGTGTGATATCTCCGACTCCTTACCAAGCGACCCTAGAATCTAGCCACGTATTTCTCGTACCTGATCGATGTCGATCCTACTGGCAATGTCACCTTGACACTCACCCCTACACTTTGAGAGCTATGTCGGTCAGGGCGGACATGACTAGTGGGCACCGGCGGGCCGGAGTTGTCTTGAATATACGCACGTACGCCAAAACCAAGTTCGCTGATTCGTAGATGTCGGGCGGCCAGCGAGATCAGCAGGGCGCCGATCGATGGGAGCGGACTGAGATCTTCAAGGTGCGCAGTTGGTCGCCAGGTGATTTTGTACGTTGGATTGCAAGTTAGGGGTACGTTACGTACGTACTTCGCAACGTAGACCATCCCCAAGTTGAGGACTTCAGGTGGGCCAGGAGCCTGCAACTTTAGCAGACTACTCGCCACCGAGCATGCACTGACCTGCAAGCAGTGACTGATCACTAGTACTTGGAACTCTGTTACTAGACTTTCCAAGGCGCTGCGTACATTGCGAACGGCGCAGGATCCACATACTACATATGATATATGATAGTAAGGTTAACCGCCGGCGACAGCAGCAAGGAGTGACAGCGTCTCGACGTCCGACATGGGCGCCGAGGTTGACAAATTTGATATATCTACATCCTACTCACTCAGCGCCGGAGCCAGCTGCAGGGTCCGAATATCACGGTAGTTGGAAGATGGTGGCAGTGGCGGTGCGGCGGTGACTCGGCGAGCGCTAGGGGTTTGTAGAGCGCCGGGAACAACTTTGCAGACCGATCCAGCACTATCGATATACGATGATCGTTTCCCATGCGGTGTATCGACAAACGAGCTCGTGCGTTTGTTTGCCGAACCAGACAATCATCGTGGGCAATCATGTAGGGCCAGCGTCTCGCGTCCTCGCTCTCGGAAACTATTCTCATTACACGTGGTCAGTGGTCCCTTTACATTCCCCCCTGATCTTACCACCGCAGACCGCCGCCCGGAAACGATAATGGTAAATTTCCACCCTCCTCGGACGCTCATGATCACGAGCCAGGAGCCCCGGATCCTGGATTGCGCGATATACGCCAATACCCGCAAGCAGCCGGGTGGGCCCGTTGAAATATCAGACGCACAAAATAATATCACGGGCCATGTTACACGGCGACGTTACAGCTTACCACACGTGCCCGTGGCATCAGTTGTCACCGGTACAAGTTGCGCCCCGGAATGCGGGACACACACAATCGAGATTCGAGCACGATCATCATCACGATACCAGTGGCTTGTGACTCGTACCGGTCCAGGTAGGGTACATCTGATTCGAACTGATTCGAACGCCGTGGGACACAGCATCGCATCGAAACGGCACCGCACCGTGGAGTCTTTTAAATTTGGCCATCCGATGCGCAGCAGTATCAGACGAGAGGTTCGAGGTTCGGACCATAAAGCAACATGAAGGAGTGACGTCGTTGGTACCCATTTCGGTTCGTGTACAAGAAGGGGTAGATGTGGGTATCTGATACTGAAATACAAAAAAGGTACCAAATCAAAACCAATACGCATGATGGAAGATGCCATCTGAATAGTGATAGTGATCAATGGGCGCAAATGAACGAAGAGCGGGCACGTAAATAACGAATGGAGCGACTTGCGTGAGTGAGTCAGCGTGGGATGCAAAGCGTGATCGGTAAAATGATGAGATGATGATGCGAATGCGTGTGCTTCAGGGGAAGATGAAAACAGAAACAGAAAGGAACACAAAGGAGCGTGAGTCGACGAGGGTATGGTCGTGGATAGCGTGGCGAGCGTGGGTCAATGATACAAGTGCGCGAATTAAATACTATCAGACAAAAGAAATCGAAAGGAGAAAAAGAAAAAACATGAGACATGTAGCACGATACAAAACGTCCAGTCCTTTTTAAACCAAAGAAGAAACGAACCCGATGACGCGAATAGATAAGTAGATCCAGGCATGCGTGCGGACGGAATAATAGACTCCGGGAAATAAAATGAGGCCCCCGGTGGGTTACGTTTGAGATACAGTGAAATGCATGCAAACAACAAATCGTGCCTTCGCGTATAAATATATGCATGCAAACGTAGTCGTCGTCGTCAAAAGTGAATGCAGCGTGAATGCGATGAAGAGCTGTTCCATCCCCCTATGTGATGGCTGAGCTTATCTTGTTAAGCTCCACATGGGACCGCCACCATCTCTCGCCCTAAACCCCATGCGGATCTCATTGTGGGTTCGGTGTCGTCGCCCATCGTGACGTCGTCATCCTCGTGTGCGGAGACGATCCGTTCCAAATCCCTCGTAGCCGATAGGATCGCGATCGCGAGACGCGGTCCCATGCGGAGAATCTTTTCTCCCTCCGGCGAGCTACGCATCCTTCCCTTGAGTGCCACACGGTATAGGTCCGGTTCCGGTTTCGAACGTGGAAAACTCGCGCGGGGCGGTAGCATTTTCCGCTTTGGAGAGAGTGGTGATGTAGTACGAACATTGGGAACTGCGGACTGCGGCTGTGATTGGGGTGCTGCACGGGAATTGCGTTTGGATGACGATGTGGCGGAGGATGACGAAGGAGGGGCAATGGTGAACTCGGGACGCTTACGGCCAAGCTTTGTGGCATCTTGTTCTCGTTGCTCTTTGTAGTGGAGACGAGCGTGGCTCAGAGGAGCGGTGCGGGATGGGGCAGAGGGCGAGGATGTCATATGAAGGAATGAGCCACCCTCGAAGTGGCTCTCGTCGTTATAGTCGGACAGTGAAAGGAATGATTCGGTGCGACGGAGCATCGTGCGAGACGTCTTGCGGGGTAGAGGGTCTGAGAAGGACGTCGTTCGTTTGCGTGGATTTGATGGGGAAGAAAGGAGGGGAGGGATGGGGGAACGCGAAGGCATAAGTAGCGTGGAAAGGGAGTGAGACCGGAGACGACGACAAAGGGACTTGATATCCTGTGGTCGAAACAAAAGCGGTGCCTACCACAGCAGATGTGATCGGGCATTGGTGACCAATTCGAGCGATCAAAGATAAACAAGGTACATAGTTCCCACACTGGCTGGCACATAGCCGCATCTGACAGGATGCGGGTGAGTCGAGACCACTGCGGCGGAGGTTGTAATGAAATGAAAGACTCCAGGGCTTGATCCGGCATAAAATGAAAAAAGAACAAACCAACATTTAACTTGTTCATTCGTGGCAACTTGACCGGCGCCTATGGGAAGAGAACTGTGGCGCTCATACCCGAAGTTGGAAGAAATGGAAAACTTACCCCAGTCCTCCCGAGATGGGAAGGGATGACGACACCGCTGCCAAGTATAAGGGTAAAGTGAAGCAGGTCGATGAGCTAAGTAATGTCGGCCTCATGAGGTCCTTGATAGTGGAAATGAATAGACCCTGGGCGTTTATTCATTTCCACACTCAAATTGAAATGACTCGAACTTCAAAGTCGAGTGGAGACCAGAAAGGGAGTTGAATGCGATGGGTAACAACTTGAATAATATCAGCGGAAAAAGTAACCTCGGATAACGCCTCAATAATAGACGAGTCGAGGTCGCTACGGTTGACACAACTTGACAGAGGAAAAGAACAAGCAAACATTGAGCAAACAAACAAAGAAAACCTTTTGTCTTTGTCTTTGTGTCTGTTTTTGTTTGTCGCGTAAGTGGAGCATTACCTTACCACACGAGCCAGAAGGCTCTTCACTTGCCCTCTCGTCCCTATTCGTGAGGCGAAAAGAAGCATTTGGGCAACGCCTTCCAGACTTCGACGACTTTCTGTCCTTGAAAACCGAACCTTCAATGCGCCCCGCGGATGTAATATGATGCCGACTGAATAATGGAACATGACATTGCACCAACATCATCCGATACATTTTAATCGTTGAAATGGATGCCTGCGGACAGAGTATGCATCATGGCGCATGGCTGAGGAACTCTCCAGAAACAAATTGTGTGGTGCGGCTGAAGTTTTGATCACAGACGTCAACGAAAACCACCGTACTCACTGCTCCGCGGCTCCATCAAATCCGCGATCGTCCGACGCCTCGTAGCTGAACTGGACGATGATGGCAATTTGAGCCCCTCTGGCGTTTACATGAGGTTCAAGTAGAGGTAGAAACAGCCTCTGCAAAATGGTCAGTATTCAGTGACGTGGTTTACTTTTGCGCAAACGACGCCGTCGGTGTGCGTGTTTTTTTTACTCGTCTGTATGTGCTTACATGCCAAGGTGACGGCGATGTCGGAACCGCGCTTCTCGGTTTTTTTGGACTCTTATCCAGAATATGACCCACGCCGACACATTGCGGGAGACCGATACGAACCGCGCTTCTCGGACCGTCTCCACTCCTACCCAGATCGTGATCCATCATTCAGAAATACCAAGACGAATTGTGATCGATGATTGCGGCAGCATCAATATCAGATCATTGACGACGGGCGATTGTCCCATCCATACAAGCCAACAAGTCAGCGAGATGCTCATCACTCATTGGCTGAGGCGAACAGGTCTATGTTAACAAAGAAGAGAAGTGGGAAACGCATCAATGTCTCCGCTGAACGTCCACCAGATTCGACCGCTGCGACGTAAAGAGTTCTTTGATCTATTGTAATAAAAAAGTGGGTCAAAGCAGTTTATTAGTTCGCTAATTCATCACACACATGCTGACAGCAGACATCTCGCTGGTCTCATAACGCTCGTGTGTGGGATTCGCACAGGTCCAGTGGAGGGAACACAGGAGCTCCGCCGGGAGCACTCGACCTCATCACAAATGCTGTGATCGTCGAGTCGGACTATATATACGAGGTACCGTGGGTGTTTCTCTGAGTTTTCCCCGCGTACTGACGGCACTGTGCGCAGATACCGGTGTTAGAAGGGAAATCGTTGCAGGTAAGTAATTTGGCAAAACCCGACATGAATTCGGATGATACCGATCTAATCGTGGACTCGTCAACGAAGGCTATTGCAATTAATGGCCGGAGCCGTCAATATGTTCAACCTTCGGATTTATTATATCTGTCTGCAACGAGTGAGCGAGTGAATGAAACTCTTGCTGTTGGCACAACGACTGATTGGGAACAGGATACTGATCCTAGTGCCGCAGGTCTAGGGCTGTATGGAGACCCATGACGACTGTCATCTCTGACTGCTTAGATGTTATGATAACGCTTTGAACGGGAGCAATCTCGTTGAGTGTATTTTTATTCCGATGATGCAATCCAGTCCTTCAAGTTCCCTTGGACACGATCGCGGCCTTGAGCGGCCGTAGAATACAGCTATATCAAGGGAATTTTATGCCATACACTCATATCTGTGCCGATATGCTCCCGAGGTAATTGTCGACCGAGGATTCGTTGACATAAAGGTGTCGCAATATCTTATCTACTAGTGGGCAGGATAGTACCCTGAGCTTATTTGAAGTTCCACGTGCTTACAAAGCTACGTAGTTCAAGGTGCATGTGGGCAAAGGTGTTCTGGGCTTAGACACATGCACAGGCGATAACAAATTATTGCAAGAAAGGTCAGTAATAATCATTTGCTGTATATGTGTTGCACAATTGACGGTTGTAAATTACGATCGGTTGTTCTTGCAAGCTTTTCGACGTTTTCGTGTCTGCTCTCGTTTTACAAGATCATTCGCATTGCAAGTCCCGCTGCACTCCATCCCGCTTCGACTGTGTGAGATACCGTATCTGCATTTCTCGACCCACTTCCATCTCGATTGCCCCTCATTGAATGCTCCTGCTCGCTTCATCCTGCCCGATTTCTTAAGATGCCGTCTGCGTTTCCCTGCTCAGTCTAATTTTACAATATCATATTGCATTGCGAGTTTCAGCTTCTGGCACCTATTCTCACTTCCAGATATCATCTACGGCTCCTTGCTCATTTCCGGGCTGCCTAGTACAAGTCAGACAGGCTGTCCATTCCACTTAGGTAATTGTCACCCCATACTACGGGTATCTGATCCTATGGATAACGGCACTAATACTAGTAAGTTTGGGAATTTATCCAAAAAGGATTATACATAATGAATGTAGTGTAACTATCCTAACCGTGTAAATGGCGCTCGTCTCACAAGTTGAACATACATTGTTGCCGAAAAACGAGGACCGAGAGCTGGGATATATGTACGATCACCCGTATTGTCGAAGTCGAAGCTATGCATGGGCTGGCGAAGTTCATTGATGATGACTCGACGCTAGAATGCTAATTTACCAAAAAAGGAATATCTGTTTGCGTAGTTGCGGGCAAGTCAAGTTGCAAGCTAACGATAACAGGTTACTGCCGCGAAGCGCCGCGGCACCCTCTTCGCTACCCCTGCGATAAATCGTCGAACCCGAAACCTTGAATCTGCGCCATAAGGATGTACATCTTACCGAGAGAACACGACAAGCTCTTACTCCATCAGGTACATTTCTATTTTGTCGAATGGAAGCTGCATCAGGGTCCTGTGCAATTAACGAACGCTGAGTCCTAACAAAGGCAGGAACCCTTGCCCAGAAGCGACTCGCGCGAGGCCTACAATTGAACCTCGACGAAGCCACTGCGCTCATTGCTTCACAGCTCCAAGAACTTATCCGCGATGGGCTGCATTCCGTCTCTGATTTAATGCAGTATGGCAAGACCCTGCTGGGCCGCAGGCAAGTCCTCCCGGGCGTCGCACCGAGTCTGCATGATATTCAGGTGGAAGGAACCTTTCCGGACGGGTTGGTATTCAGCACCGATGTTCGTCGATTGACTAAACTGAGCGGTTTTTTGCAAGCGTCTTCCTCGTGACCGTGCATGATCCTATCTGCACCAAAGACGGCAACCTCACTGCCGCGCTTTATGGCTCGTTTTTCCCCGTACCGCCCCTCAACGCCTTCCCAGTAACAGATCCAGTCCAGGACGATCCCGCGAATCTTCCAGGTGCGATCATTCCCAAAAAAGAACGCATCCTGATCAATCGCGGCCGCGAAAAACTCAAGTTAAAGGTCACCAACACGGGGGACCGACCCATTCAAGTAAGTAATGGCTGTCTATTGGTCGACTCCCTCTGCAGAGATGCTTATCGACCCAGATCGGCTCGCACTATCCATTTTGCGAGACGAATGGAGCGCTGGTTTTCGATCGTGAGAAAGCGATGGGAAAACGCCTTGATATCCCCGCAGGAACAGCCGTCCGATTCGAGCCTAGTGATTGCAAGACCGTTGACCTTTGTTCTGTTGGAGGCAACAAGGTAGTAAAGGGAGGCAATGGGCTCACTGACTTCATTGCGTCCAAGCTGGCAGCGGGCGTCTCCGAGAACATCTTTCGAGGGTTTGGTCACCATCCCGAGCCAGACGTGGTCCTATCGTTCGAAGACAAGTATATGAGTCGCGAGGAGTACGTGTCCATGTATGGTCCCACGGTTGGGGATCGCATCCGTCTCGGGGACACGAGTCTCTGGATCAAGATCGAACACGACTCCGTGAGCCAGACTGTTGTTTTGATTCGTCTGGCCGTATTGAATAAGCTGGCGTAGGCTTTCTATGGAGACGAAGTCAAATTTGGTGGTGGTAAGTCACGGTGGTGATGGTTCTGCGCCGTTTCTTTGATTTTTGAACTAGGCAAGACCATTCGCGATGGTATGGGCCAAGCGTGTGGACGCAGCTCTACGGTGGCACTTGACCTGGTCATCACGAATGCCGTGATCGTCGACTGGACAGGTATATACAAGGTAATCTGACGTTTGCATGTGATCTCCGCTTTCTGATTATGGCGTAGGCGGACATTGGTGTTCGATCTGGAAACATCGTAGGCATTGGCAAGGCTGGAAACCCCGACATGATGGATCAGGTCGACCCGAATTTGATCATCGGCTCGTCGACGGAAGTCATCGCAGGCGAGAAATTGATTGTCACAGCGGGAGCTATCGACGTGCACGTTCATTACATCTGTCCACAACAGGTGTCAGAGGCGCTTGCTGTCGGCACGACGACGATGATCGGAGGTGGTACTGGTCCCACTGCTGCTACGAACGCGACTACGTGCACGTCCAGTCCCTTCTATATCAGGACTATGCTGGCCGCGACGGATGGTCTTCCCATGAATTTCGCGTTCACTGGAAAGGGGAATGATTCTGGTCGAAAAGCGCTCGAGGAGGTCATCGAAGCCGGCGCCGCAGGACTTAAACTGCACGAGGATTGGGGGTCGACTCCGTTCGTAATTTCGAATTGCCTCGATGTCGGAGACGACTACGACGTCCAGATCAACATTCATACCGATACTCTGAACGAGAGCGGTTTCGTTGAGTGTACATTCGTTCTGACGGGTGGTTGATTCCGTGGTGATCACATTTTCTAGCTACCATTGATGCATTCAAATGCCGCACAATCCATACATATCATACTGAAGGAGCTGGTTTGTGATTTGAAATACCATATGCGTCACTGTGCTGATGCTTTGTTAGGCGGTGGACATGCTCCTGATATCATCAAAGTCTGTCAATACGATTATGTACTTCCATCATCCACGAGTCCTACTCGTCCTTTTGCTGTTAATACTATCGACGAGCATCTCGACGTGAGCAAGTATCACAGCCATGTCACGTACAAGGTAGCTGATAACCTCTTCATCAGATGCTCATGGTCTGCCACCACCTCGACAAGAACATTTGTGAGGACCTCCGCTTTGCAGAATCTCGGATCCGAGAGGAAACGATCGCGGCCGAAGACGTCCTCCAAGATATGGGTGCGATTTCGATGATCAGTTCGGACTCTCAGGCGATGGGACGGGTAGGCGAGGTCGTGGCGAGGACGTGGAGGACGGCAAGCAAGCTTAGGTCGATGCGCGGTCCGCTCCAAGAGCTCAAGGACACAGACGGGTGCGACAACGGTCGCGTGAAGCGATACATTTCAAAGTATACCATCAATCCGTGCGTATCTACTAGTTCACTTTATGTACTCTCTGATCCTCACGTGTTGGGATGGCAGTGCGATCACGCATGGGATCAGCAAGTACGTCGGTTCGGTCGAAGTGGGCAAGCTCGCCGATCTCGTCTTGTGGAAGCCCGAGCTGTTTGGCGTAAAACCCGAGGTGGTGCTCAAGTCTGGCGTCATCGCGTGGGCCAAGGTGCGTTTTGGAAGGACGGACTGGTCAGTTCATGCCCTGATTTTACTTGCGGTACGTTCGCGTGTGCGGGGATAGATGGGCGAAGCCAACGGCTCCATCCCGACTGTCCAACCCTCGTTCGGCCGCCCGATGTGGGGCTCCCTTTCCTCCGCCGCAGCCCTCAACTCGATCGCTTTTGTGTCGCGCGCCTCGATCGACAACGGCAAGGTGGAGTCGTACAAGCTTGCAAAGCGTGTGGAGGCTGTGTCCGGGTGCCGGAAGGTGTGCAAAAAGCACATGAAGTGGAACGATAAAACGCCCAAGATGGAGGTCGACTCGGAGAGCTATGAGGTCAAGGCGGATGGGGTGTTGATGGACATCGCGCCTGCGACGAGTTTGCCACTCGGGAGGGCGTATAACTTCTTTTGAGTCTGTGGGAGGGTGTTGAGTGGAGCTTTCAAAATGCTGCGGTTTGAATGCCGCTTGGTTGGGGACAGAGCACAACGGGGAAAATATGGAGATGCTGAAAATTGTTTTGTCCATTGTACTAGTATGTATGACAGCGTGTATTTGTGTACGTGGTAGCAGGTTGGATCTGATATACTACATTCTTGTTCCGTCATAATGATGAAAGCATAAAATAGCCGACAAGAAAAAGTGAAATGAGGAAGAGAAACAAAAAAACGCAACACGATAGACAGTCGGTGTGATACAGTCCGTTCCTGGATCGGAAACCAAAAGGAACGAAAAGAAAGCAAGGTCACTTCCCTTAGTAAACGCTCACGTTGCGAAACAAAGTCGCAGACTCGTTCGCGAGCAAGCCCTCCTCCTGAATCTCCAAGTAGTCGTCGTGGGCACCGTCGTCGCTTCCGCTGATGTCCGGCGCGAAACGCCGATAGGCTGCAGTACCGCAGGGCTGCGCACCCGCGCGAACCGAAAACGGCATCGGCCCAGCACCCGTGGCCGCAGCGACCTCTTCCCACAGACTCTTCTCATCCTCGTCTATCTCGTAAGCATACGCCTCCCTAATACGGCTGGCGAGCGCGATCCGATCGTCGTCGACTCCGAGGGTGATAGACGGGGTCGTAGCTGTCGCTGTCGCCCCTCCGCGGGGGACCTTCAAGTTGTTGCGCTGAAAGTGTTGTCGGGTCTGTTGCATTTGCTGGCGGTACCGGAACGCCAGAAGCCTCTTGCCGACCGTGTCTCGTTTGCACTCTTGACAATGAATGCAAGTAGAGTCCCAATCGAATGACTGATACCCGTCACAGAGCCTGCGAACCGAGAGAGGGTGCGATGAGATCTAGCGATATGTACGGCGGCGATACCACGGAGTTGGGGGCAAGATGGAGTGCACGTACGTTCGCGCTCGCCTCGGCTGAGGCCTCGAATACCGGGGCGACGGATGGTTCGATTGAGATGGCATGCGTAGTCGGAATGCCGGATCAGCGGATAGGTCGAATGCCGGGATCGAGATTGCAGTGCGGAGCGGGCTCAACGGAGATATGATCTTTGGTGCATGTTTGTTCCGAACAGTATGACGCAGGATGCGCTCGAGATCTGTCCTCGTCATGTTGACATGACTAGGGACCGGCTGCAGCTTTCCTTGTGATTGATTTCTCGGCAGGCATACTTCATCCCTCCATTTTGGCTCTAGCCCAGGTGAAGGCGGTGCGGAATGCCAAGGAGATCTAGAAGGGTCGTCTGATCTCGTCGCCAGAGGGCTTTGAACCCGTGGCTTGCGTGATGCGATGGACACGACTCTGCTCCGTTCTGCACCAATGGGCGGCACTGCTCTTGTGGGCTCTGAAGCCCGCAGAGGCTGTGATCCGAGGGCCAAGGATAACGACACCGAGCCATAAGGGTGCATATCCAGAACAGAGCTACTACCCCTCAGCCCGGGCCGGCGAGGTGGGAGGCCTGGTGGTGTGGAATACACCACCGAGTCAGCAATGTGGACGGGCTCGTGTGCCGGCTTTGTCGATGAAGCGTCTGACCGCCATAACTCCCCTGGTGGTCGGCGGACGGACGGTAGGGAATTGGTGCGTGACCGAATAGGTTGAAGGACGTTCTCGGACTTCCAGCTGGTTGCTCGAATAGACTTGTTCATGGTCGTGGTGGTTTCTGTCTGGGAGATATCTGATGGTTGTTCGGAGGTAAAAGTAGGCTCTGGAGAAGTAGCACGTGACGACATCTTCTCATCAAGGCTGTGTTGCGGCGCCTTTTGTTGCCCCACAAGATTGCAGCCGCTATGCGACAATCTACCAGTGGTGCCTGGAATTGGAGTCGGGGGCGGCCATGAGCAGACGAGCGCTCCGAGAGCGCCGCTACGTTGCAGTCCGGTGCAAGAAGCAGAACTCACGGGTTGTTCCAGACCTAAAAGTCGAAGATCGAGAAAAGAAGGCGGTGTTACGACGAGAGAATGATACGACACAGAGTCGGTCGAATGGGAACCCCGGGAGCGCCTGTTCTCTAGGTCCGACGCAGACAAGGGATCTAGTTGCATACCACTGTCGTTTTAGCCGATATCTGGTCGGGGAAACACCGCAACTCACCCAATGGCGTTCGTCTTGGGGACTGCATGCAGGGATGCTTGTGATAGCAGTCGAGCTCGAGCTGCGACGATACGTCCACCTCGTGCTTTGGCAAGAGAGGCTGATTTCCGCTTTCGGTGTAGGCCTCGTCGAGATTGCTATGTGAAGCGGTGAACTGTGGGGACATCAACATTGTAGAAAATTCGGTGCAGAAGGTAGTAGAACTTGAAGATGAGATGGAACAGGCGAGTGCCGAAGCATTGCAGCGGTGTATAAATGTGTAGCGACTTTGCACCGCTTGTGCCGCATGCGGGCCCAGGCCGCGGTCCTGTCTTTGCCCGAGGAGCCGCGTCTCTTCCCCCAACAATCAAGTCTAACGCTCAAAGGGTACAGCTTCTCGTACTAGAACCGGCCACAACATACAAGAAAGGACAATTGAGGTATTCACCCAAGGGCCATTGTATCGCCATTAATGCCCAACGAGAACAACGATATTATTGTCAATTGATACAAAGGAGTGGCGGCTCATGCTAGATTGTACAGAAAAATTGGATGTTGGTCTAAAGAGTGCTATTGCGGCTGGAGGTGGGCAACGATACAGGACTGGAACTTCCCTTCAGGCCTTCAAGGCAGTGCCAATGCGGAGCAAGTGCGGGCGTTCGAACTTCAACGTTCAGGGCTCAAAAAATTCTAGGTGCGTGTGCAATTCGTCGATTTGGCAGAGGATTGCATCGCTTGAATACTCTTCAGGAAATTCCACTGCGGCAAAAGTCTTGGTGGCATCCTGTGCCGCTGCGAACGAGAGCTGATCCAACGAATGGTACCTATGCAGAAGAGGAGAATCCGGCCTCCCCAAGGAAGCGGGGCTGCTGGGGATGGGTGTTATGAAATGGAATTCCAAGCTGCCCCGCGAGGACCGCCAGTTGGGATCGATGGTAAAGTAGATCGCATTCTGATCCATGTGATCTGGCTGAAAAACTGCCTCAGGAACTGTCAACTCACTAGCCGGCGTCCGTGGCACGCTTGTTTTTACTTCTTTTGGCGCTACTCGACCACGCGTGGGCACTGCAGGTTGAGCTCCTTGTCCTGCTGGCTTGGTCTGGTCACCTAGATTCGGGGCGGACTTGGCGTACCGCAGCCTTTTCTTCAGGCGATCCTGAGCCATAGAACGTAGTACCCCAAGTGCGTTGGGAAGCTTTCTCTCTTCGTCTTGCGTACCGCTGAAAGGCCTGAGGGGAGCAGGTAAATAGGGACACTTGAAGTATACAGTTGTGGCAATACCTTGCACTGCGGAAACCCCAACGTCTCTTCGTTGTGGTTGGGGGAGTGGTGGCCGTCATGGATGGATCAGCAGAAGGCAACGGGGGCGGGATATTTCCAGCGTCGGGAATGGGAATCGCGTCCGGGACCCAACTCGGGGTAGGTGGTTGACCACGATGCCTCCTGCGATGCGCACGCTGTCAATTAGTGACCAGATCAGCCTCTTGCGGTCAAGGGAGTGTAAGTGGCACCTACTGCGCTTAATCCGGCCTCATTCCAGAGTTCGTGCAGCAAACGCATTTCTTTCTCTGACACCTGGTTCTCGACCTTTATGGGTGGGAGAGCCTTGTTCATGTTGGCAGGTGTGGCAGCCTTGTGCGCAAGCCAGCGTTCTTCGGCCAAAGTTGCACTCCTGGTAGCATCTATGTCGACGCGGATGTCAGGCAACACTTTCTGTCTCCTGTGAGCGAAAGACATTGGAGGAAGAAATTGATCGGAAGTGAATGATCAAGCTTGAAAGAAGAGTTTATATTCATCACTGTGGACAATCGAGTGCGCTTGTGGCGCTCTCATTGTGGACCGCGCTGCCAAAGCGTGAATCGATCTTGCGGACGCGTCTGTCACGTGCACTTGTCATACCAAGGGGGTCTCCGCAAAAATGATCTCCACTTTCGCGACCCCTCCATTGCTACATAGTATGACCGCACCGGATCGGATCGTCCTTCCGATAAATTTTCATGTTCAAAAACCCTCTGAAACCAAAAATAGTCGCGATGTGAACGTAGGTACATGTGGCACTCGATGGAGTTCGCTATCTGACCAGAGACTTCTGGTTAAGCTCCATTTGTGTCTCGCCAGAATGTCAATTGAAGCCCGAGACAAAAATAAACTTGTCAAACTCAGATGCTCGCTTGCGCTTATAAACTGATGCTAGATGAAAAGATGTTGACTCGTTCGAGCCACAGAAATCACTCTTTTTTGCGATCCACCATCATGAACTCGCAGGCGGTAGATGAGGAGACGCCGCTTCTGCAGGCTCAAAAACAGAAAAAGGGCAGGACACCATTGCCCTGGCGTCAATTCTCTATCATCCTCTTCCTCCAGCTTTCAGAACCACTGACCTCCCAGGTCATCGCTCCCTTTGCCCCTCAGGTTGGTCCCAGTTGGTTACTCCCTTACGCCTATTCATCCAATCCGTTTTTTTTTTTTCAAGTTGATCCGCGACATTGGCATTACGAACGGTGACGAAACCCAAGTTGGGTACTATGTAGGACTATTGGTGTGTGGTGCCCATGATATCTCCCTTATTCTGGCTCCTCATTCTTCTTCCTGGGTGCCGTAGCATTCGTTGTTCTTTGCGACGCAAGCCCTCACCGTGTTGCACTGGAGTCGATTGTCGGACCATATCGGCCGAAAACCGGTTATCTTGACCGGCTTGATCGGTTTGTCCGCTTCGATGTATTGTTTCGGTCTATCGAAGTCCTTCTGGGGATTAGTAATGAGGTACGTTTCCGTTTCCGTTGATCGTTTTACGCTTTCTCGTCATTTATTAACGATATATCTGTGTCACTCAGCCGATCTTTGAACGGCGCCTTGAATGGGAATATTGGCGTCATGAAAAGCATGATGGTGGAAATCACAGACTCCACCAATCTGGCACAGGCCTATGCCTATATGCCCATCGCTTGGTCGAGCGGTGCTACCCTAGGGTCAGTCATTTGCTTTAATGCTCAGCACCCATCATGCTCATTAGGTGTACATTTGTTTGTGTAGCCCTTATATTGGTGGTTCTTTGTCCAAGCCCGTTGATCGTTTCCCACACACTTTTGGAGATTGGGACTTCTTCAAAAAGTATCCTTATTTCATGGCCTGCGCTGTTCCTGCTACGTTTACTGCTATTGCTTGGCTTGTCACGCTCCTATTCTTGAAAGAGGTTAGTGGATTGCACATATTCCGTCACTTTCTGTCTCAAGATTGTCATAGACTCTTCCCCACCGCGTCTCACTTGGTCATTTGATTAAAGCAAAGTTCAGCCGGACACCTGCAGTGGATATCATACCTACGCCCGACTCCACCAGTGAAACCCTGTCAAATAGGAGTACAGATGATCCAAGGAAGGATGAAGGAACCCCGCTACCACTGCGCGCGCTCTTGGTACCGCCTGTACTGATTGCAGCAGGAAATTATGCGACTCTTTCTTTGCTGGATATCGCATTCCGAACCTCACAACCACTTTTCTTCGCTACACCGATAGAGCTTGGAGGGCTCGGGCTCGATCCACCACAGATCGGCAATATTCTTTCCATCTACGGTGTGGTGAACGGATTGTTCCAAATCTTTTTCTTCGCGGATTTGCATGATCGTTTCGGGTCCAAGGCTATCTATACCGTCGCTATCGTTGTTGGAATACCTGTTATTCTGACCTTTCCATTGATCAACACCTTCGCTCGATCCCAGGGATTGAGTTGGATGGTCTGGTCCATGGTCGGGTTACAACTCACACTTTCTATGATATTGAACCTGGGGTATTGTGAGCTATCATTCTCTTCGTTCTCATGCTGTGCTTGAACTACTAACCGACGCCTCTGTATGTATAGCTTGCATATTTATCTATATCGCAGCAGCTTCTCCTAACACGGCCTCTCTCGGGGCCACCAACGGCATCGCACAGCTATTGGTTTCGATCATGCGCGCCATCGGACCCGCCACGGCTACGTCCATGTTTTCGATATCGATCACGACGCCCGAACGTGCGTGGTTCGTATATTATTATCTCACCTCGCTCGTGTTCGTCGGCATCGGTGCCTCGCTATTACTCCCACGCAAGGTGTGGACCCGCTCGATAGGCTCAGACTGACAGACTTGGAGAAGTAATGGAAGTAAAAAAGAAAGAAAGATAAGGAGGGGCTTAATTTGCATTTTTCTACCCATCTTTCTCACTGCAATGACCGCTGAAAACGCATCTGGTAGCATCCTTCATTAGCATCGCGTAGTGGACACTTCATTTATTGTCGGCACCTTTTTTCCTCTCATGTTTATATCCTTCATCTTGTTTCGCCACCAGATATGTCTGGGCTGAGTATAGAAGCAGATAGAGCGAGGGCTTACGAAATTACGCTGGAAGCAATTGGTTCATGACCGCGGAGGAGAGATCGCACTCAAGCTAAACGTGGAACGTTGAGCGTCGAAACTCCGAGTCTACATCCTTATCATGCACGTCATGATATCATGGATCACACGGAAGATTCGGAAGATTTCTCAATTGGTATTATGCGAATGCTATAGCACTTGGGTAGCGCCGCGCGTCGCCGGCAGAAACCTTGTTTGTCTGGTTGAGCGTGAATTCGAAAAGTTAATACATTGGAACGTGAAGTACTGTAGTACATATAATCATGTAGTATAACATAGAGTTGAACATAAGAGGAAAATATGTATCGTCAGCATAACTTCACCGCTTCACTTCAGCATGATGAAGACCCAAGGAGAGCGTTCTTTGGACGGCGCTCCGTGTGCTACGAGGAGAGGGTAGTAGTAGGCTGGGGCTGAGAGTGGGCGGGCGGAGCGCAAAGCGCTCCTCGGCCCGGGACGGGAGCCCGAGTTGCCGGGTATGGTGAGCTGTGAGGGTGGGAACACCTCGCAGGTGCGTGTACCCGAAAGTCGGGATTGCGCGCTCCGGACCCTAGGGGGTTGAGCTGCGAGAAGCCCTAATGGGAAATGGAGGCAGGGTGTGGTGGGTGAGTGTGCTGAAACGGGCTCGGACGAGCGCTGCAAGGCGGATGAGCGACGTGGTGGAGGCGAGAGAGGAAGTGCGGAAGCAGTGCCTCTCGCTTGTGTCGCTTGTCCGAAGTCTTTGGACTGCGCTCCGTGTGCTACGAGGAGAGGGTGGTGGTAGGCTGAGGCTGAGAGTGAGCGGGCGGAGCACAAAGCGCTCTCCGGCCCGGGACGGGAGCCCGAGTTGCCAGGTATGGTGAGCTGCTCCCCAACGGACCCCAAGAGGTAGGAGTGGCCGACGACGCAGAAAGCGAAGCGGAATACCCGGCAAGTAGGAGGAGGGAAGTGGAAGTGACAGGCGTGGCCGCCGCGTGGTGCCCAAGTACCTGTGCACGGCAGCCCCAACAGTTGCCAGTTAGGCCGAGCAGTTAGCACCCTGGTGTTAGGTGCACAGCAGCCTCGACCTGAGAGCGTCAGGGAGGGAGAGCATGGAACTGGGCACTGAGGGCTCGCCAGCTAGCTCGGCATATGAGGGGCAGCTGACCGGGCGTGGCGCCCCGGCGTCAGGTGCGCACCAGCGTCAGGGAGGGTGGGACTGGGAGTGCTGAGCACACAGCAGCCATTCCGCTGTGCGTCCTTCCTGTTCAAGAATCCCTTCAACGCACGCACTTCATTCGCAGCTAGCAGTCTTACGCCCTGCTCCCGGCCATCACGTCACTCCGCGCCCGCTCGTAATATGTTTGTCATTCAAGCGCTTCGTCGGACTTGACCATGGCAGACTGGCGAAAGGTCTCGATGAGGACGAGGAGGTCGAGCAAGTTGGGGATTTGTCCAGTAATAAAGGTCGGCAAAAGGATGTTGCGGACGCAGCAAAACTTGAATACGAGACATGTCTTGGGGAGGAAGTGCATTGTTGAGATCTGTCGCATTAGGATGGCGAATGTCAGTGACAAGGGAGGACTGCAGTAGTGGGTGAACTGAACTGTAGATGTCTTGGTGGGCTTCGACGTCGTAGGGTTCATTGAAGTCGATTAGCGATGTCCGTTTCTTGAGCTCGTCCATTATAATTTGTAGCTCGAGTTGTGCGAACTTTTTGGTGGTTCAGAAAAAGTTGCTACAATTGTCACCACGAGATGTGGACTCATCAACTGTTCGGCGAAAGCTTGTTGATCATTCGAACACTTCAAGTTGTACATAAAATGATTATACGGAAACATACAACGACCCAGTGTGATCACAGCCGCATCTTTTTTTCCCACGAGTGATGAAATTTCGAGGACAGCACAGCCGCTAATTTGAACTGGAGTGACCTTGATAAACAAGGTAATCCCGCACTTTCCCCTCCCAATGAAGTCCTCGTTTGGGTATTCTCGCGGGGCTGCTCCGACTCTCTCATCTGCTCGGAAGTTCGGGGACTATTGGACTCGTTTGTCTTGAGGTGACAGATTGGTGATGATAACGACCAATTTGAATAAGTTGAATACTAGCAAAGTACGAGAATAAAAGACCTTGCCGGTAGTCATTTCAATGATCGAAAACAAATCAAAGCGATGGCATTTGAGATAGGTGCCACTGGACTTTGCACATAAATGTTTAGAACGTGTACGGCGCGACCCGTCTGATACATTTGGGCTCTGGCCTGATCCATTCACCGGGGTCTGGATACAGAGAGGGTCCGTGCATGTACGGGTTCGCTGCCAGTTTCGAGCGAGCCAGTGGCCCAAGCGAGTCCCTGCTAGTGACATGGCTCGGATCTGCACCTCGTGGGACCTGCATTTGCCCAGGGAACCCTATGGGCCATGTAGGTAGGTAGCAGATCTCCTGTTGTGTGATCAGTTCGGCTGTCGATGAAGAAAAATAAAAAAGGCAAAAGAGTGTCACCCCGCACCTCTGGACCACACGTAGGATCACAACCAATCCATTCACTCCAATCCAACCACACCATCAACTGATCCAGCTCCTCGCTCCATGTACGCCGGACCTGCTTCACCTCCGCCATCTTCGGACCATCTTGGCGCTCCCTTTCCCAGTCCTTCGCGTTCAAGTTTAGCAGTGGGTCGAGACCTGCGCGGACCCCCGTAGCCCACATCTTGGTGACCACGCGACACACCTCCCGAGTGGTCCCCCGCACAGCTTGGAGCAGCAGCTTCTCTGAAGTGGTCATGAGCGCGGAAAGGGAGTCCATGCCGTGCGTGTGCGTGGTGGCGCAGAGATTGAACACTGGCATGGCCCAGTCGAGATTACCCTCCTCCAGCGAATCCGGGCGCGGCGGAGCGACCGAGTCGAGAATGTAGGGCGTCAACATGATTCGAAGTTGCATCTGCGCTTTGACGGCCAGGTCGAAGACCTCTTTCTCTTCTGTCGTAGGAGCGTTCAGGAGATACCGTGTCAGTTCGAGTCGTCCAGCATAGCGGTTGGTGATAACGTGGATGAGCGCTGCCCAATCGATCTCGCTGGACGGACCGCGGTCATCTGGTATGGACAAGAACTCTTCTAGGCGTGACTTCGTGGCGAAGAGGTCTACTTTGGAGATGTTTTGTATACGATGGTCCCATCTTTGTTGGCCTGCCCGGATGGGAACCAGGGAAGGAACGAGCTGGGTGTCGTAAAAGGTCACCAATCGAGTTAGGTCCAACTTGACTCGCGCCTCTCCTGGGAAGCGATCGTGCCATGAACCAGAGTTCATGACTTCAAACATAGCCATCATAACTGACATATTCTAGGTCAACATAATTTCTCGAATCTGATGGTCAAGCTCACAAAACAAAGGCTCTTCGGGCCATTGGTGCAACGGAAACACTACGTTCGAGGAAGAGACCACCCTGACGCCAGACGTAACGTCACAGAGCATGACCTCGCTGATCCATCGTCAGGTGAACCATTCTCGAGCACTAAACGAAACTCGAAGGCTCACAAGTCCATCTGCATCCTGTGATGAATTTAATATACGGCAACGCCTGAAATTCGGAGCCGTGTTTACCTCACAAAGGCATCCACTCCAAATTCTTTCCCCCATTCACAGATATCTCTGATCCTCTCCAATTCTTCTTCGTCCTCTCCGCCACGTGGTTCTCCCCATAGGAGAAGGTCTTGTGTATCCAACGTACCGCCCGGCAGTTTCGCAGCGCTGCTTCCATCGAAATAGACGATCTTGAGCGCTCGGGTCGTCATGAGTGTGAACAGCCAACAATCATCTTCCGGATGATTCACGCAGAAGGCATACGAATGTTCCGGATCGGTAGCGAACCATTCACTACTTGTCGGCAATTCGTCGCTGAATCTGCCATGGTATAGAAGTGTTCCTTCAGGAATCGTTCCTGGTACGATAGCATGGCCTACAAACAAAACTCGCATACGATAGTAGATCGATAGATGCACGTGAAGCTCACCGTTCCTCATACGGGTATTAGGCCAGCGTAGGAGTAACGAGTGGACGGTCTCGAATACGAGATTATCCGTGGAATTAGGGTTGGGAAGTGTATTGAGGTTCCAATTTATCAAATATTCGCCATCGTGAGTCAGAGGTTGTGATTTGGCGTAACTAGTGTGAAATGGAACTTGGGTAGCAAAGACGTGGGCAAGGAAGATGGCGACCAGACACCAAGAGTTTAAACTCTGCATCATAGCATGGAGATGGACCAGATCAGCCTGAGCGCTTGATCAGCTGCGCAATGTATTTTAAAGACTACTCGAACCGGCATCGCAATGCTGAGCCCGGAAGTTTTGAAAGCGGCCAGGTACTATTTGTCCGTGACCCGATTGACCAGGCAACTTGAGTACCTGCCGGTCAAAGTTCCTTGCCATCGTCATCCTAGAGCATTGTTGACTGTCTTTGGACGTCGCTCCGTGCGCTCGGGCTGGAAAGGAGAGGGGGACAGCGGGCTGAGTCAGAGGAAACCCTCTCTCTAGATATTCCGGCTCGGGATTCAACGTTTCAACCACTGGCATGCTTTTCTTGCATGTCTCATTGCACGGTGAGTCGGTGACCGTTGCAAGTTACGGTCTTGGGCCTTGGCATTGCCAGATGGCACGAGGTTTGTGTGTGCTGAGTCAGCAGTCCATCACCAGTCACGAGTGCGGCAGTAACGGTCGTTTCCAATTAAACGAGCGCATCATGATGCAGCCTCGACTCGGACTTGGAGCCCACTTCAACGGCTCTGGACCGGTGAATAATGAGTACTCAGGCCTCAGGCTTACCAAGTGAGTTGGGCACTTTACAGCGTATGCAGAAAACGCATTCGAAGAAGTCGCGCCTCCATGGACTCGGACCTTTGAGGTCGAAATCTGGGTAGGAAGCACCGTTGGTTTTTCACCGCCGTCGCTTTCTGCCCGACTCCATCACTTTCCCCCGCTGTCTGTGCACTCGTCGAAAGCAGGCTCAATGGCATTTAGGATGTGTTTTTGACAAGGTATGATAAGCGCTAGTACTCGAAACACTTGAAATTTAAAGTTCTCGAGATAAACCCAATTTAACTCCTAAACTATGTACAAGGTGATTTGACTCAAATTTGACTTGACTTTCGCTGATAATCAGATATGATGACCAGGCACTGAGGAAAAAAGGGTCCTGGGGAGTCCTGGAGAGTCCTGGACCCACTGGATAGGCTCGGAAGGACAAATGATTAATATTTCATTTAGGTGGAGAAGACCGGGACTGCCGAGGTGACACCGGCAAATTGTTCGCCACTCAGGGAGTCCAGGAGGAACCATAACTTAAGTACTGTACTCGCTTCACGTCCACATCAACTGAACTGTGCAGCATTGCGCTCAGTGACCCGTCACACCATCTAGCGCACCACCACTTTCTTTCAGGAACGTCACTGTCCTGTAACATGTCTGCAGAGAATGCGGAGGCCATTTCCCTCATGAGAGGTCCGCTCATCGGTACCTTCCTTGCCTTAATGTGCGTTTACTCCCATCGTGCCATTCGTAGCTCTCCTTCTCACAGTGAATGGTCCAGTCTATACGGGGTCAGTTGCATGCAAGCTTTCTTCTATTTTAAAACGTACGAAAACGACAGCTGGAGACTCAAGACGATGGTAGGTTGCGCCACCACGCGTCCTCGGGCAACTGTTGCTGATCTTGTGCAACCTCGCTCTAGGTTGCGATTCTCACGTAAGCCACGGCTTTGTTTGATTTTTTTTCCTGCATTTGAATACGTTCAATCGTCTTAGCATTTTGGAAACAGCCCATGCTGCCACGTGCATATGGGCAATGGACGACTATCTTGTCGCTCATTTTGGCAACACAAGCATCCTGGAGTCGGGGACGGGGTGTGTGTCTGCTTTTCTACTTTCGTGTGGCCTTTCGGTTTTTAGCACTCAGGACTCTCTTTCCACACAGGGCGTTTGCGGTAAGTTTTTCCGATTGCCTTGGGAACATTTTGTGTATGTGATCCTTTGGGACAAGGCGACGTACATCCTTGGAGTAAGCACTCGTTCGGTCTGGTACCGCATTTCAGTAGAGCTGATCTGTCAAGTTTATCATTGATATCTATGTCTACCTGTGAGTCTTAGATTCGGTTCTTTTTCCCTCCGGTGGCACCGACCTTGGCCTCGCCCTTTGCAGTTACTTCACTTGGCGGATATGGTTGTGTCAGTACACCATTTCTGGATTCAACTCGAAGTGAGCTCACGCGCCTGACCAGTCACAGCGAATAAGTGGATTGTTTTTTTCATGGTATGCTGTCTTGAATCAGATTGAGTGACCATGGCTGATCTTCTGCAGTGTACGGTGTGCACATCGCGAGCAGGTGAGCGTGACAGTGACTATTTTCCGCTAATTTGAACACAACCGACTGCCTTTCATTTTCTCTTATTTTTCTCTAGTCCTCGGTATTTACTACAGCTTTTTGGGGTACGATGAACCTCCCGCTTTCTCTGAGTCTCTGACCTCCCTCATTGTCTCCCAAACACAGTGCCATGCAACCGACGTGGGCCGCCAGTCTGGAGGCATGCCGAACGGTTTTTCTTATCATCGATTTGCTCTTCATCACTGGAGACATGTTTTCCGCCAGTG
>JBBPQC010000125.1:0-38621 GCA_038092295.1 Leccinum arenicola | reverse complement strand
GCCTCCCTTCCTCATCTGCGGAAACGTTGACTTACTTGAGCTCGTTCGTGCGCGCTGCTTCCCGCGCCTTTGCCTCTTCCAGCGCCTTCCTCCTCTGTTGAAAGTCCTCCAAGTGTACGAGGCCGATAGTGCTGTACTTGAGGGTGTCTTCCATAGAATCATTTTGTCCGACGAACTTGCTGGCCGAAGGACGCGACTTTTCGGTTTCGTTGATGAGGTTTTGTTTCTGTCGCTCATACTCTTCGCGGTTCTGAAGGCGCTGCTTGATGAGCTCGTCCTGACGACGTCCCTCGGCTTTGCTGGTCGACATTTGCTGGTGTGTGAAACTCGGTCGCTTTGGCAAGTTGCAATATTGTTCGGTGCGGAGTGTCAAAATCTACTCAAACTCGATGGTTCACGTCCTCGGCGTACTCTTGCCCGACTTGCAATATGCAAGAGTAAGTACAAGCACACCACCCCGCGTTTTTCTTATGTTTTACTTACGAGTAAACAGCAAGCATTGACCAGATTCTACGGTGTCGGTAACAAGACATCCCACCGACTCTGCGCACGTCTGCAGATCCACGACCGCCAAAAAATTCGCGACCTGACACCGACCCAAGTCACCGAACTTGCCTCTTTTCTCGCCTCCCCCTCCACCGCAACGCCGCTCCGCCGTATGCCGCTCGCCTCGGTCGGGTACACGCCTCCCGCTGTCTCCACGCCCATAGAAGACATTCGACGCATGGCTTTGGAGGGCTCGGTGACTGGTCCACCAGATCCGCTCAAGAGCTTGAAGATCGAGTCGGAGGCGAAGCGAGTCGTGAGGGAGAACATTGCACACCTGAGGATGATTGGAAGTTATGTGGGCAAGCGGCATGCGATGGGTCTGCCCGTCAGAGGGCAAAACACCCAGTCGAATGCAAAGACGGCGAAGAAGCTCAACAGGGTCGGTCGGTTTGGCTGATTTTCGTTTGGCACGCTATGCAGTATTATTTCGTTATGGGAATCTCATGCGCGTAGAATCCCAACCGTGTGGGGTCGTTGTTCGCAACAGGTACAGGTGAGTTCAGTCGTCGCCTACAGGCATTTCTTCTTCTAGGTATTTCAACAGCGTGACGCGAATCTCCGTGCTTTCGTCCCCTCGCAGTACGTCCGACAGAAATTCTGCCTGCACCTGCATTTGTACCTGCCGAGTGGTGGGTGAGGTGTACGACGCGTGGAGCGTTGCTACACACCATCTCCAGAGCTCCCCTGAGCACACCGCAAAGTACATTGCTGAACCATATCCCACCCTCGAGAGCCTCTTCTGGCAGCTCGACGAACTCCGCTAGAGGGTTCTCGTCGAGAGTGAGAACAAAGGATGACCCAGCTACGGCGCCTTGTTGCTGGGTGCTGCTCGGTCTGGACGCTGGCGCGCTGTGTGTGACCACTGGGGTGATGTTCAGAAACGATTTAAACCCGACCTTGGAGATGCATATGATTTCGGCGCGGTCCTTGAGAGGGGGTCGTTGAGACGCACCTTGGCCACAACCTCCCCGACTTCTCTGAAATCAGCACACCGACCGAGGGAGCTCCTCGCCAAAAAGTCCTCGATCAGTCTGATACCGATGTTGTAGCCCATCTTTTCGAGCTGTTTGTTGACCTCTGCATAGTCCTCGTAATCTTGAATCAGCTGTACGACGAGAGCGCCATAAGTGAGCGCGAACAGCTCGGCGTTCTGTTCTGGTAGATCAGTGCGACCGTGGGTTGGGATCGCAATGCACTTGCTTACTGTTTTCTCTGTGCGGCCCTTCCAGAGGTCTTCACCGATGGCCTTGTATTGCTTGCTCGTCGTCGCCATCCAAGATATACATAGATCACGTGCGGGAATAATCGCTTGCAATGCGGAGGCATCACTTGAATCTAAACTAATCATGTCAAGACCAGAACTACAAGCACCACCAGAAATCGTACGTCCGCCTCTTCTCGATCCAGGCGTCCGTTCACATCCTGTAGTATTACGGCGATGCCGAAGCCAAAAAGTACACCACAAAGTGAGTGAGAGTTCCTCCTTGCCGAACCAACGGAGGTCCTCGACGGCCACATGAAAAAAAAAGCACACGAAACCAGCAGATCCAAGCGGACATGACCTACCGCGCACTCGAGCTGCTCAATCTCCCACCAGATCAGCCCGCGTTCCTGCTCGACATCGGATGCGGGTCTGGATTATCGGGGGAGATACTCGATGAGGAGGGGTATGTCTGGGCGGGCGTCGATATCGCCCCAAGCATGCTTGGTGAATGCTCGTTCTCTCTCTCTTGGGCGTACACGCCGGATCTCATGCTGCGATTTTTTTTTCTCCGTCTAGAGGTTGCTCTGGAACGGGAGGTAGAAGGCGATCTGTTCCTACAAGACATCGGTCAAGGATTCGGGTTCCGTCCGGGTAGCTTTGACGGTGCGATCAGGTAAAAGCCCATCGATGCCAACAAAACAATCCGACGGGGCTATCTAACTCTCTGCCCCCCGCCGTACAGCATATCAGTCCTCCAATGGTTACTCAACGCAGAAACATCCCATCCGACGTCGTCGCCGCCACACCGTCTCCATCGATTCTTCACGACGCTCTACTCGGCGCTACGCAACCCTTCGCGTGCCATATTCCAGTTCTACCCGTCCTCGGACGATCAGATACAGCTCATCACGTCGATAGCACAACGGGCGGGCTTTGGCGGCGGTATCGTCGTCGATTATCCGAATTCGAAAAAAGCGAGAAAGGTGTTTTTGTGTTTGTTCGTCGGCGGAGGGGGAGGGGGAGAACAACAGCAGCAGTTGCCAGAGGGTCTAGAGATGGAGGAGGAGGAGGAGGAGGAGCGTGTACCATTCGAGAGGAGAAGGGAAAAAGAGAGGAAGCGCGATCGCAGTGGGAAGCGGAAAATTCTCAAGGACAGGGATTGGATATTGAAGAAGAAAGAGGTACGGAGGCTCTTTGATCTTTGCGCACTAGTGCTGACACCACGTCCCATGGCAGCTGTATCGTCAGAGAGGGAAAGAGAGCGTTCCTCGAGACTCAAAATATACCGGGCGGAAGCGCAAGCCTACTTTTTGATTTTTTGTGTATCCGTTGGACAGTACATAGGGACATGTATACTATATCCCTGCTCACTGTCACGTCCGTCTGCCCACGAAGAGCTCGCGGCACCCCGCGACAGCTTCCTTGGCACTGTTCCGGATAAACAGACCCTGGAGTGTGGCCATGCTTATCCTGCGCCTATGACTCATTTCCGTCGCTGTCAGTTCTTCCAGTTGTCGTCCCAAGCGATCGATTTCTTCTTTGGAAACCTCGTCGCTTTCCCCGTAAAAACGGGTAAATAACGTCCCTGCCTGCGTCGGCGAGGCGTCGTCAACCAAGACATTGAGGTCGACGCGACCCGGTCGGATGAGGGCTGGATCGAGCTTCTCCAAATGATTCGTTGTCATGAAGATGATTCGCTCCTCTCCCGATGCGACTCCGTCGAGTGCATTCAAAAAGCCCGAGAACGTAATCGAGGACTGGTACCTACCAAGGGGTCTACACGTGTTGCACGGATCTCAAGAGGAAGACTCACCCGTCTTCGCTCGTCTGTACCCGCCTGTTGAAAGCGGCATCCACGTCTTCGATGAGAATAAAACTGCGTTCCGGAGCGTTAGATAAAAGGTGGATCAATTTATCGTCGGCAAGGCCACGTTCGGAGAGGTTCAATAGACAAATATCATAAGAGAATGCACCCGCGAGGGCCTGAATGAACGACGTCTTTCCCGACCCTGGGGGTCCGTGAAGAAGGTATCCACGCCTGTATGGTATACCTGGGTGCCAACTTCAACATATGCACGACTCGCGCGGAAAGTCACTTGCCTCGATCGGCATACCATTGCCGTCGCCCCAAGAAGGCGCGAACATCGCGTTCGATCTTTTCGCTGACACCCGTGTCTAGTACGACGCTGTGCAGCGGACGCTTCCTCCTGGGCTGACCAAACTGCTTCCACTCGATGCCCCACGCGGTGCGAATGACAAGTTTACCTTCTTGGCCCTTGAGCGCAAGATCCCGAGCCTCCGTCAGAAGCTGTGGGAAGAGTTGTCTATCACGCGAAAGCGTCGTCAATGTGACCGTCTCCCATGGAGTCCCGGACATGAGTTGCACGGAGCGCGTTTCACGTTCCCGTTTCATCTTTTATAAAAAAAGGTATTCGGTTAGCCCGGAACTGCTCGAGAGCAAGGTGCGACGACGCACCTGCATCCACGCGCCGCGATACTTGAACCAATGAGTGCCGGGACCTGCTACCAGCCTGAATAACGCCGAAGAGCTTCCATTGCTCCTCTGTTCCAACGCCGTCTCGACGCTGAGCTGGTGACTCCGCAACCAAGCCTGTGCAGTGCTTTTTTTGTGTGACGGACTGCTGGCGTTGTGCGCCATCCATGCGAGGAACCATTCATAAGCGTGGTCTTTATTGTTTATCTCCAAGGAGACGAGCATGCGACGACGGAGCGCAGTCGAGCCGAGAACGAGGCCCTGGCGAAGGGCTGTCAGACCCACGCCGACTCCCTACGGATCGAATTCGATGTGAGCGTGCAAAGTAATAATTAAAAAATATATCATTACCATGAGTCCGAAACCTGCTTGGAAGTAAGGACTGTGTTTTAGTCGAGTGGGTTCCGTCGAGAAGAAGTGCGCACATGACGTACTTGTCACCAAATATGCTGTTCAGGAGGGAGACGCCATGTGTGGTTTCCTGCGGCGTCGGTGCGGGGACGGGCAGCGCGACGGGCGGCGGGGTGTGTGCATCGGACTGGGACATGGTGGTGGTGAATGAGACGCGTGGTGGCTAATTTAGTTATCGGCGGGTCGCGTCTCTCTCTTCGTTCGCGCCACTCCGAATCATCATGGTCAGGCAATCCTCCGTTCGCGAGGCTTATACCCTCCTCGGGCTCGAGCAGGTACGCAAAAAAAAAATCATGTTCGGCCGGAGAGTCGCGCTCTAACTCATCATGCCGCTCAACAGGGGGCATCAATGGAACAAGTCCGGATCGCGTACAAACAGGTTCGTGTCCGCCCCGTTCCCGCCGGCGCGCGTTCACCGACGGAAACGCACACAGCTGGCCCTCCGCACACACCCCGACAAGAACCAGGGGAACGCAGAGGCTACCGCACAGTTCCAGCAAGTCAGCGAAGCGTATGCTCTGTTACAGTCGCACCACAGTCCATCCGACTCTTTGTCTTATTACCCATGCGGGCATATGCACGAGAGCGACGACGACTACGATGATTATTTTGAGGACTACGAATACTGCTACGAGGAGGAGGAGTACGACTCGGACGATGAACGTCTGAGGTTCTTCATGTAGGAGGCGCGTACCCCCTCGTCCCGCTGTGGCACTCACCCCCCGCCGTGTCCCTATTTATCAGGCACATCTTCGAAGAGGTTTTCAGGGGTCGCACAGGGCGCGGTTACACACGTACCCGTATGCCCCCGCCGTGTCCTATCATACTCGTCTCGACTAATCCTTTGATATTGTAATCCACCATTCGTAGAAGGTTCATACCGGCCTCACTCCCGGAATGCCCCCGAGACTCGGGAAGAATACGCTGCTCGCCTAAAACAAGCCAGAGAAGAAAAAGAACAAGCAGAAGCACGCAGGACACAGGAAAAGGCAGAACGAAAGGTTGTCGAGGCGCAACTGCGGGAAAAGGGTGCGCAGGCGACAGCTTCCCTGGTGTTACATGAAGTGCTAATCGGCTGGAATCAGAACGGAAAGAGACCGAAGAACGGCAGAGAACGAAAGCAGCCGTCAGGAAAGCAGAAGCCGAAAACCAGCGCAGGAGGGCCGCCGAGACAGCACAGCTACAACAACAACGTGTTCAAACCTTGCGATCGGCCGCATTTGCTGCTGCGCGCGCCGGAGACGCTTCCAAAGTTAAGAAGTGCGTGTGGGAAGATGAGGTCGATCCTGCCGGCGGAGAAATTAAGATGGGCTGCGAGAATTACGTCGCGGTGCAACCCGAAGACCCAATGGAGACACTCTTGCACATCGCTGCACGGAGTGGTGATGCCGACCTGGTCGAATGGCTTGACGCCCACAGTATGCACACGCACTTTTAATGACCGCTGGATCTCAGTAAATCCTGACACTTTCCCCTTAGGTGCTGATCCTGAAGAACGTAATTCGATTGGACTGTCGGCATTTCACGTCGCTCTGCAACACGGTCATATTCAAGTTCTGAAACATTTCTTCGAGTCATACGACCCAAAGGAGGAGGATCATGATGCTATCTACAACCTTGCGCCTCCCAGGTCGCTTCTTTCTCTAGCACTTGACTCCGCCGAGCCGGAGTTGGTGTGGATGATCCTTGACAGGGGTCTTGCGACGACCCAGGACATTGGTAACGCTTGGACAGAGATCACATCCCTCGAAGGCAAGCAAGCATTAATGAAGAAGACGGGAAAAAATAGTGGGAAGTATACAGAAATCCAAAACCTCTTGATGTGTCACGGAGATTTCACGCCGCCACCCACGCCCAAAGTTCCGACTGAGGAGAGCAGGCCTTCGAGTGACAGCAAGCAACCTCAGGGGGTATCCCCAGGTTCTCAGGAAGATCTCCGTTCTTCGAGAGGAGAAGGGACTGGTCGTCCCAAAACTAACACGCATCGTACCACCCAGTCGCAACGTTCTTTGAGCGAGATGACTGTTCCGATGCAAAATGGTCTAGCTGATCCATCCTGGCGCCCGCCTGAAAATGGAAAGGCTCGAGGTCGTGGTCGTGGTCGTGGTCGCGGTCGAGGCCCCGGGCGTAATCACGCCAACTGAATCAGTGGCCAATGATGTACCCACACGTTGCAGCCGTATCGTGTTTTTGTTCATTCTTGTTACCAAATTATTCTGTCACCATGCCGCACGATTTTTCGTTCTTTTTCTTTTTTTTTCTTCCATCATCATGTTTCACGCATGCCATGCCTACCTAATGCAGCACACTGGTCTGTGTCGTTATCACTCGTTGCCTGTAATGTACAATCTCGCTACGTACTCTGCGTCTAACGATGTATGTGATTGACGATCACGGCGGCCGCTTCGGAATTCGGCGAAATGCAAAGTTGCGAATCCGAGCCGGCCATGCTGCTCATGACATGATGTAAACACAGAGCCGAGCCTTATCTCGGATTCCGGTGGGTATCTCACAAAGTTTGAAACTTATAGGCATGCGGCCGATTGAATCGCACAGTAGTGATACTGTAGAGTGCACTCGCTGGTGCTCCCAGTGAGCAGCTGACTGGGAGGTTGGTGCGTGTGTTGTTTGGAAATGTTTAATTCAGAGGCTGTTGTTATACAATGACAAATAAACCTCTCTTGAAACCTTCCACAACGACGTAGGCTTTCACAGAGTTCACCCAACAGCGCTCATTTCGTCAAGATGGGACGTCTCGCTGAGATGCAAAGGAAGCTCCTCGAGGTACGTATCTAGTCGCCACCCTGTACACGCGTATAACGTCTTTACAGCAAATGATGGGCCCAGAAGCTATGGGCGTCGCCAACGCCAACCTGGTATGGTCCGACGAAAAGGTCTGCCGGAACTTTCTGTGTGGGACATGTCCACATGCGTTGTTTACAAACACTGTACGTATCTGACAATTCTAGAATGCAGACGACTAGGTAATAGCGAGTGCGATAGAAAATGGACCTGGGGGCGTGTCCCAAGTCCCACACGGAACGGCTGAAGACGGAATTCCTTCAAGCGCGCGAGGCGAATCCGAGCGACCCTGTTTTCGCACGATTTCAAATGGAGTACGAGTCGAACATTTTCGCATTCGTAGACGAGTGTGACAGGCGAATCCGGGCTGCACATCGGAGACTTGAAAAGACGCCTGAAGAAAATGCGAAGACGACGAATTTGATGAGGGAAATTGCAGAGATTGAGTTGGCAATTCAGGGTGGGACGGAAAAGATCGAGACTCTTGGTAAGTGACTGATGATCTGATGAACGAGAATTCTGAATAATGGTGATTCACACAGGTGAGCAAGGCAAGGTTGAGGAGTCTATGCGGGAGATGGCTGCGATTGAAGCTCTGAAGAGCGAGAAGGGTGAAAAAGAAGTAAGTGATACGACGACGTCTGGCATGTGGATGGACGTTGACGTTGACGTTTTGTAGCGAGAGCTTCAACAGCTGACGGACACGTCTGGCGCTTCTGGGCATCAAAAGCTTCGTGTGTGTGATGTGTGCGGAGCATATCTGTCCGTGTTGGACTCCGATCGGCGGCTGGCAGATCACTTTGGTGGCAAGGTAAGAAACATGTATGTGAAGGGCGAAAAGAAGAGTCACGTGTTTGATAGATGCATCTGGGCTACCACGAGTTGCGCAACATGTTGTCCAAGTTCCGGGAGGAAAGAGAGAAGCGCAAGGTCGCCCCTGTGTCTTCTACAGCGCTACCGAACAGCGCAAGTGGAGGTACGGTACGAACGGGGAGCGAGCGCGGGGGAGAACACCGGGGATCACGTGACGATCGGGACCGGGAACGGGACAGAGGGTATGAGCGACACTCTTCGTCGCGATATGAGTGAGTGTTGTTTGTATATGCAGTTGTGAGTGTGGGTAACTGACTATGGACAGTGATCGACGAAGAGAACGAGATCGGTCGAGATCTCCGGGACGTGGTAGTAGACGTTATTGAAGAGAACCAGGTGGAGGGGGTGAGGAGATTTCGTGGTTGGGTGTATTACGTAAATACATAATATATGTTATGAAATAACCCAAAAAGGAAAAGAGTCGGGCAAAGAAGATAAATGTTTTTCAATTTTGATGTGCCAAAGTGATTTTGTGCCTGTGACAGAATTTATGTGACGAAGGCCACTCAACTTCCTTTGCTCGTCCTCGTCCAACTCGCGAACGTCCAAAATGTCCTCCTTTTCAGACCCCGCAATCATCCCAGACTCGATTCCCCTTCCTTCCTCCTCTTCCTCTTCCTCATCATCACCACCAATGTCGACCCTCGTAGATGCCCTACAAGGCCCTACTTTTGTCTTTGGGGCAAGAGACATCCTCGACACTGACCCAGCCAACGACACAAACCTCATGGTCGTCGGTGACATGCTCAAAAAGTGAGTAGTACTCGTTCACAACCTCTGCGCTCTAAAGATCGACCCCCCACCCCCACCCAGCATTGCCATGACTGCTCACAACGCGAGCGCAGCCTGCTCCCTCGGCCAGGGTCTAGAGGCCAACGCCAGGATCGACGAGCTCAAGAAGACGATCGGACTCGTTTCAGAACTCATTGCCGCCACTCAGATAGCCGACCCGCCCTCAATCTCCCGTAAATCATCCCCCCGTCGCTTTTCCAACGTTTCCGCACTCTCAATACCAGGTTCTACAGCAGCTATCGCTTCCCCGACCCGCCACACAGCACACGCCACCGCACAGGACACCGGTCAGACCCCCATGCACTTTTCCTCCGCAGACCTGGCTTCCGTTGATCCCCAGAGCATACTAGATACCTCCGATCTGTCCCGTAAGCGTTGTGCCTCCTCTATGGGAGGTGATCGTGTCATCAAAGCTATGAAAATGGAACCCCAGGAGGATACCCTGCACATTATGCCCCAGCCCTCCCAGTTTCCCCCGAATACCGTACCCTCGATGGTCCCGTTTGTTACTTCCAACGCCCCCCCAGAACCTGTTTCGCGCCCAGCAAGTTCCGCCGGTCTTCCTCACAACGCTTTCAATGTCCTTTCTCTTCAATCCACACCACCTGCCGTGCCGGGAATCGGCTTTTCCATTCCGATGTCCTCGGCCCCTTTAAATTCTGCAGACTTCATATCCTCCTCTCCCATGTCGACCACCGTCGTACACAGTACTCAATTTCCCGCTCAAGTTCAAACATCCTGGCCTGATGGTTCCACAGCAATCACCCAAAGGACGCATCAACATTCCCTCTCTGCAAGCTCTCTCACAACTGGCATTAGCTTTCAATCTATACCCAGCACAAGCGCAGGTTTACCCCCTTTGCCATTTTCGTCAGCTGGATCATTTGTAACTGCACCCACTCAGTCCCATGTAGGAGCGGGCATTAGCCCGCCGATTGGCCGAGTATCTCGATCAGGCTCGTTTACAAACAACAATCAAATTACTTTTGGTCTTCCCGAAGTGCCTCCTCTCACCGGGGCACTTGATTTTCTCCAACCCTCCTTCTCTCCATTGGCAAAGCAAGTTCCCCACAGTCCTACGTCCTCTCAGGAAGGGGATAATGACTTCGATTCAGACGGTGGGGATTGCTCCCAAAGCCCCGAGTCATCATCCGGAAACAACCCGAGATTTTCCACTCAAATGTCCCGACCTGTCGCTGGGCATAACGCTCGTGGCAGCGCCGTACTGACGAGAAAATCCGTGGAGAATCTGACTTCTAACCATGCAAATGACGTGCCGCAGGAATACCGTGCGGAGGTAGATCGAATCTTTTTCGAATTTTTGAACAGCATTTGCTCCAATCGTAAGCATGTAGGATACCGACGATCTTCCCAGCTGGGCTCACCGCGTTTGCAGTGGATGCCACAGATGTCAAAGGGGAACCGATCCACCAAACTCTGATGGCCAAAAAGATGCAGCGCTTGGACGAGTCTCCAGATTTTCGTCCATTCAAATTCCGGATACAAGCGTTCACGAACGCCTTCTTGGAAGAGGCAAGCATTGCTGGCAATCCGGATGAAAGAATTCCCTGCTGACCGTGATTCTGTAGCTTGCTCGGCAGGGCTATCCGGAAGATAAGATTCCCATGAAGAAGGTTTGGCTATCTCCAACGTTTCGAATCGAACACTCATGAGATCATCATAGATTCGGACCTATCTTTGGAATCAGCCATACATTTCTCGCTTCAACGAAGAAGGAAAGAAGACGAAGTCAAAAGGCAACCATATCTGGAGCATAGATGCGAAAAAACTGTTGGATGGAGCCTGGACGTTTCGACCTTTCTATCGTCGGGTCGCTGGATCACCACCGTGCGTGGCTTACGTCGGACTCCGATGGAGCTGGGCACCTCGTATCTGGGATCCGCAAGCGTCGCGGACCAACCTACAGGTCACTTATTGTTCCCCTTCCCTTCCGTCATGGTTATCATGGGAGAATGATGTCTTACAAGGCACACCACCGCCTGATGCAGAAAGTTGCGAGATTACGGTGATCGCCAGAGTAGGTCTCTGTTCCCTGCAGAAGGGATGATTACCTGACGTTACCCGTAGTGCACGCAAGACGGCATCGAGGAACAGCTCGTACAGAGCTTCCACCTCAGTATCGCCCCCATCTCTACTCTCGATGGTTCCTTCTCGACTCCCAGGCGGAGCTCCATCAATGGTGATATTCACAAGGCCCGTCGCATATCGGATACGAGCGTCCCTCAGTTGACGCCGACTAGGTCAGTCGACGTCGCCATCGTTGCCATCATCCTCACGAACGAGCGTGATTCTCAGGGCATTTAGATCGGCGACGACGTCGTCCATCGTCCCTCCTGCGGTTGCGAATCACGACGCTCAAGTGATGCAGGTGCTGACGACAGCGGCTCAACGAGTTGCCCAGGAAGCGCAGTGTCAGGTGATCGCCTCGACAGCGTCCAACGAACATGTTCCAGAACTTCAAGCGCTTGCGAAGCAGCAACATGTCCTCACGGTCACGGCACAAGCGTTCGACCAGGAAGTATCCGGACAGCGACCTGATACGCAATTGCAACCAAATGTCTTGGCAGTGGCTGCCCAACAGGTCGTGTTACAGGCGGCTCGACAAGTAGCTGCTGATCGATCCGCCGCCGTAGCCAGTCAGATATCGGCCGGTTTGCCGCCGCCACCTCCCGCGGCCTCTCAAGTGACCGTGAACGAAGTGTCCGTAGCAACGCAATCCGCCGTTGCACAGGCTGTCGAGATCACAGGACCCTTATCCAGCGAGGTGGATGTGTTGATAACGGCCAGTTCGCTTCTGCAGCAACAGACTCGGGCCCCAGTAAGTCCACTGCCTACGATGGATCCCACGCAGAGAGTACCTATGGACGTTGGTCGGCCTCGATCGACAAGCATCGCATCCGCACAGCCGTTCCTCCAAATCTGAACAACTCGACGGTGTCATTCCTTTTCCTCCCGCCGTTCTTTAAGCGGAACTTTCCGTCATTCCGTGACACTTTTTTTGCGTCACGCGGTGTCATAAGTACAGTATCAGTTTTGGTTTTCTTTTGCTGTTTGTTCTCGTTTGGGTCACGTCTCCTTTTTTTGATCGTTTGTCTCATCGATCATAGAAGTTGCCGCATTTTCTTTTTGGTTTCCCTCCAGTCATCTTACTCTTACTTGTAAAAGAAGAAAAACTCAGGGTCGATTAAGCATTATCTGTACTCATATGTCGATAGCAAGGACAACTGCACACTTCCAATTCCCAACCCGCATCATCCACCTTTTCCCCGCATTTGTTACAGAACATGCATTGCGATTGTCCCTGCAGATCGTTCACCAAATATCAGGCCGAGTCATGTCCTGCTCCTTCGCCTTCGGAGCTTGTGCCCGTGTCACACGCAGCATAATAAGACGACGACGCGGAAGCGCACGCAGCCAACAAGGTTCCGCCAAATCCCTTTTCTTCTTTTCGTCGCTTGCTCGCACGTCCGCCTGCCTCGGGGCCGCCGTCGTCAAGGTAATTGTCCTCGTTCTCGGCTTCCTCCCGGAGGTCGAGGGTATCATTCATAAGTATACCCAGCGACTCGACCGTCACCGCGTTTTCCTGCAGTTCCTGACCCTTGTAAAACAGCCTCTGACAGATGGTCGGAATCTTGAGCAATTCGTGTAGCTGAAATAAATAAATAAAAACAAATAAACATGCGGTTTGATCGAGCAAGGGCGAAAGAGAGAAGAGAAGGGGAAGGTAAGGAGCTTGTTTTGTTTTTTACGAACCTGAACCTTGATGTCCTTGACGGTCGTCGATTTCGATATCCTCAACCGCGTGTGGGTGTGCTCGCGTCTGCCGTCCCTGCCTTGGCGAATGCGTTTAGACTGCCTCGTTCCGCCCGTCGTGCGAGGTCCAGACTCTGTTTTCGAAACGTGCTGTTGTTGCTGTTGCTGTTGCTGTTGCTGTTGCTGTTGTGGTTGCTGTTGTTGTTGCTGATGGCTGCCGCGTTGTGCTACTACGCCCTCGACGGTCTGTTGTTGTTCACCGACGGTAACATGTTTCGAACTCAAGAATCGCACGGTGATGTCGGTGAGATCGTAATCGCGGCGTCTAGTTCATGGAACGGAACTTGCTGTCAGTAAACCATATATATAAAAAGAGAAAAGAAACGAGAAACAAGAACAAGAAGAAACCGAGAACAAGAAAAAGGATGACGCATATAGCAATGGAAAAGGCAGAAACGGATCGTTCGACCCTGATACGGGATTCGAGCGGGGGCACAACTTACCGTTTCAAACGGCAATCGTGACAGACGGGCGTGTCATGCACGAATTTCGTATCCACTACGCCCATAGAATCTTCGACGAACTTCTTCTCAACAGCCACCGCAGGCCCACAACTGTATCTGTCGTGGCCACGCGTCAGCATGCGCACGTTTCGGGGAGTCACGTTCAGACAACATGAGGTTGGGAAGGAATATACAAGTCTCATGGGGGGCGATAGAGCGAAAATAATAAAACTTACAGTTCTTGCAAGATAAGCCATTCGCTCATTTGGATGAGTGCAACATCACTGTCCCAGTCGTTCGGTGCGTTAGGGTCGAACACCAGGCGGCCATGCTGGCAAAAGAGCGGTGATGTGTCCACTCTGTCCGGTCGAGGGATTTCAGCCGGCCGACTCAGCCACTTTCGCCATATTCGGACAAAGTCAGCTGGAAGCACGGCGCATTGAACGTTTTCGAGCAAAAGGGTATTTCCTATTAGTGCGTTATCGTGCATATGTCGTAATCGTGCCTATCGGGTGCGCACAATGAATTCATGAAATGGAAGAAGAACGTCGGGTCGCAGATACGCTGTGGCTTACCTTCTCGTCTTCAGCTTTTTTCCGCAGTTCGCGCTTGTCCTCTTTCGAGCTGTGAATGTACGCCTCGCAAACTGCACAAGGCTCTTCATTGGTTGATAGCGGTGCCCAATCGGGGAACAACCTCTTCAGGATCTCACATGCCTATTCAGAAATCAATGCTAATCAGTTGATTATTTATTCTTAGCAACCACGCTGCTCACCTGGAAGGATATACTTCGACGCGCAGTCGACACGAGCGATAGCTGATCATGTTCACAACGCACGTGTCCTCGAAACTCCGCAGAATCGGGAGAAGGGTCACCATGCAATGGTACGTGCATCCTGGGCTTCTGAGCTCTCCAGCCTGCGCATGCCACCGGGCAGGTGAAATGCCACAGTTAGTGGCGTGAACTGATGGTGATGAAATAAATCGGAATACCTTTCAGCCAGGCTTTCGAGATCCAGTATCCCGGCTCCCCTTGCTGTGCATCACATACTTCATCAAACTGGGAAACCAAACGCGGATGCTCAATCTGGTAAAGTCGCTCTGTGAAAAATGCGGATGAGCTGGCAAGGCTGTAATTATCGCTGTGCAGCTGACCTATGAAAGACTCCTTGACACACGTTTCACAGACATCTCGTGGGCTATGCACAGGACCGATATCCTCGCGAAGAAAAAGCTTCTCGCATGCTTCCTGCACGAGGGGCTATTTTCAACCAAACATGACACAAGGAATCTCACTTACCTTCGACATGCGCTTCATGTTACTAGCCTTGTTCGGGTGGAGCATGCCATGACTACACAGAAGGTCAGGAATTGGCACGACTTCGAGCTCAGCTTCGCCTGAAACAGATTGGGAGCGTGACTTGTTCTCCTCGGGCTTCACAAACGGTTTTTCCAACCATTTCTCGAGAGCTTGTCTGCTGACCACCACAGCGTCCTATAAACGAATTAGGAAATTGTGAACCGAAGGACGTTGCATCCCCGGATTTTCTTCCCCGCGGTGGCCCACAGACTTACCTCTTCGACAGATGCGACGTGCCAATGCGTGTATATACCCCGCATCCATTCTCTCAATTCCGCGAACTGTTCCCTGACCTCCCTTTCTCTAGTCCGAGATCGCTTCATCTCCATACATGTGTGGGAAATTAAAACTTGGGGACCTACCTTCGCGAGTAGAGTTCGCAGGCTTCATCGTGCCTTCCATTGAGGGCTTGGACCACGTCTTGTGCGCGTTGAGGCGGAACGAGGATAGACGGGTCCGAAACATTGTGGACCTTGACAGAAGGTCTAGACACGCCGTTAATGGAAGCGGAGGAAGAATTGAGTTCTGGGGTGCTTTCGATGAGATTTGGGGTGGGCGCATGGTTGACAGTCGACAACCCATCTTCCTTGCGAGCATAAATAAGCATATAGGCGTCCCTCGACGAGAAGATGTCGCTATTTTAACAAAATCAAATAGGTGAGCGCATCATATGCCGCAGATTTTCGTACATTACGCACCCTTCTGGGGTCTTACCAGGCAAGGAAACTTTGGTTTCCGTGGGGGCCGGCAATCTGAAGGATGTGCGGGACACATGTGAGATGAGAGTTTGATAATGGTGGACAAATCACGTACTCAGCAATCTCATCCTCGCTATCTTCGATCCTCCGCTTCTTCGCGGCACGAGCGCGGGGCTGATTAGTAGAACCCCTGACATAGAGTGAAAACATGAGGGATTCCAAAGAATGTTTGGGAGAAACACATACTTTTTGGTAGTCCCACTATCATTCAAGACATCCACGTCTTTGGCAGTGTATCGTTTCTCTCCGAGAAAATCGATCTTTGTGACAACCTCGTCGTCGAACTGGAACCATGTCTTCGAGCTGTGTATCCATGGGTCAGAGCACCAATGAACGGGCAGTTAAACTCACGCAGTGTCTAGAACTTGGGCCTCATAATGTCCGTGGTAAGCACTCGGTCCTTTATGCAGCAGCACCCCTCTCAACTCGTAGATATTTGTTGTACTGTCTCCCCCGACACCGTTCGCGCGCTTGCCATTTTTGACGAACTTGGACATGTCTAGTGTCATGGGGAATAGCAGATTGTGCTTGGATTTCTTCCTCTCCATCGTTTCGAAATCGTAAACAAAACGAAGGAGAGAGAAATGAAGAACTGGAGGGAGAGAGCGCAATTCAGTATAGCGGGTGGCATCCTGAAGCGAAGCACAGGTTGAGCACGAATATCTAAGAAGGTTGCAGTGTGAAAATCGACTTTAACGAGGAACAGAAGATCCCACTTGTTGTCGCCCGTGAGTTTCTCGTTCTGTAATACAGCAGCTATGCGATCTTCTAGTCTCGCATTATTCTAACATGATGTTAGGCCGGATAGTCGGAGGATGGAGCGATGCACTGTTACCTCTATATTGATCTCGAGCTCGAGAAAGGTGGATGTACGTTCAGACTTGCTGCGGCAATTGTGACAAAGGGTCCCATACACCATTTCCCCTTGAAACTTTGTCAAATGAGTTGGATAATGGCTATATAGACAGCATGGCATACTTGATCAGAGACGAGCGTCCGTAGAGACGGGGTAAGCTGCTTCTGGAACTCGTTATCGAGATGTGACATGAAGAGTTTTGAAAATCTGCCGAAAACGCCGTTAATTGGGGGATGTGCAACTCCCAGAAAAGAACAGACTCTTGTGCATCCTGCTGCTCCGACGTAGACAGTTTAAGACTCTCTGCAAACTTGACTGGGTTGTAGACATTCTGCGTGCTCTCTTGAAGGGCGGCAAATGTGACTTGGAGTTGGAATACAGGAGACTCCTGAGGCACTGTAAGTCAGATTCTGCTTTGTAATTGCAGAGGGGGGAGTCAACAAACTTCGAAACCGCTCCCAGTGTCCTGGGACGGCTGACATTGGTAGACTCCACGTCGAAACGCCAGATCCCGAAACCACACCTGCAGACATCCGTTAGCGAAAAGCCTGGAACCTCACCGAGATACGTACCTGGAGGAAAGCATTTGCGTAGCAGGTTGCGCCGAGATTCTGAGTAATGTAGATGGACACGACTTGAATGGCAGTGGCACGGGACAGGATAAATGACGTACTTTCAAGCCAACGGGTAATTCAGGGTCACGAGAACTAAGGATCGGGTTGGAACCTAGATCTGACGCATTGATGAATAGCTGTCTGGCCGTTGCTAGAGGAAACACACGTCCTGGATTAAGGAAAGCCCTTTAAACGCGTTTTCCAGCCGGCGGCTCACCCTCGTCCTCCCACTGCTGCTGTCCGAGGTAGTTCAAGCAATTGGGATTGTTTTTGCACACTTTCTTGTTACAAGGCGGTGGTGCGTCGTCGGAAACAACGATGACATCGTTTTCGAGTTCCCCATTGGCAACCTTGGCCTTGGCGCCTTCAGCAGGTGGAGCAGGAGAATGTGCGGGCTTGCGGGAGAGTTTGTTGCCACAGAAGGGATTCTTGTTGTGTTGGGACAGACCGCATGTGATCATACGATGCTCGACGGTGATCTGGGATGGGTCCGAGACCTCTGTATCGACCCATCCCCAAGCCGACGATTCGCCTGCCACAAGCTTGGCACGTTTAAGCTGTTCGCCGGCAGCAAGACCCTTTGGTGGAGGTGATGCTCTAGTACGTTTGCGCTTTGATGGCATGGCAGGAAGAGGTAGAGCGTCTGTTGCGGTGGTCTGAGATGAGCTGAACGTTGAAAGAGAGAAGAAAGATGCAGGAGAAAGACCCTGACTTGGTCCTCCGAATTCCGACTGTTCACTACATAATAGCCGACACGCCACTGAATTCTTAGAACATGGACAGAATACGACGTTTGTTTCGCAGACAACCACAGGACACAAAAGTCGTTCGGTTACGACGGAGAAAGAATGCAGCAGTCCTCGTTTATCGCAACCTTTCAACTATCACGTTCGTTTTCCCTTTTTAAAAAAAATCCTAGTGCGCTCATGAGTCGTTATTCAGGACCGTCTTGCTCGCGGCTGGATACCTATGGATGATTCTCATCCCAATTCCACCGCTGTCCCAGGGCGTTTACATTGATGAGAATGCACTGCAACCAGGCCAGGTGCGTGGATGTGACTGCAAGGTGCCACGCGTCCTGACCTGAGAACAGGTAAATACCAATTGGCACTGGCAAGACGTGCACAAGGCAGATCTGTATCTCCATCATCTAGAGGGCCTCCGCGACAGAAACGCTACAAGTTGGCAGTGAGATCCACGAAGCATACCCACTATGGTATACTGACGCACAGAGTAGGAGAGCCAACTTTATTCGCGACGAATTTGCCAGGCTTGGCCTCGCTACTGCCACTCAAAATTACACGTTCGTGACCCCCTCTGGCGTATGTACCTGCCTACCAGCTCGAAGACGACGTGTCTTATTGCCTACAGAATGTCTCTGGTGTCAACGCTTACGCCCTTCTGAACTCTCCCCGAGCTTCAGGATCAGAAGCTGTTGTCGTTAGTGCGTCGTGGCTCAGCGAGGTCAGCAAAGAACCACACAATCTGCGAGGCATCGCGATCGTGATGGCGCTTGCCAATTTCCTAAAAAGTCAGAGCATTTCGGTCTTTCCTCGTCTCATCGTCTGACCCACGCCAGACTATTCACTCTGGGCAAAGGACATCATTTTTGTGATAGGCGATAACTATCTCGACGGCACGTACGCTTGGCTGAATGCGTACCATGGCACAATACCACCAAGTCAGTTAACGTTTGTTTACACCACACTATGTCGTTAACGCAAACACCCAGATCTCGACACTGATCTTCTCGAGCTTACCTCTGGAGTCATCTGGAATACCCTCAACATCGATTACAGCGGACATTCATTTTCTCACCTCGGCGTCTTCTTTGGTTGGTTCTCGACGATCACTGTCTACCTTTCCTATCTGAACCCCCCTTTTATACAGAGGGTCTTAATGGCCGGCTGCCCAATCAAGACCTAATAAACTCCTTACGTCTCATCTCCCACTATACAGCCAACGTTCCTCTCGTCCTCTACGACCATCTTGAAGTGCATGATGCACCGCAGCAAAGTCTCCTAGCACACGCACCAGAGTTCGTGAAACGTAGTCCGCAGATCAAGGACCTTGAATACCGAACGAGGAATGTAATGAGACATATGAGCTACCAAGCAAGGGGAAGGCCAAGTGGTGCACATGGCTTGTTTCACCGGTCAGTCCTCATCCCCAATCACATACACGATTGGTCAGTCAAACTATTGAACACAGATTCCGAATCGATGCGATCACTCTATATGCCGTTTCAGCTAACGGTCCCCACGGATTCTTTGCATTGGGAAGGTTGGTCCTGCCTGATGCCTATACCGTCTGTATAATCATACTTGACCAGGATAATCGAGTCGACTCTCCGTACGACGAACAACCTTCTCGAACGTCTCCATGCTTCCTTCTTTTTCTACCTTCTCACGACTCCGGGGACCTTTATGAAGATTGGAATGTTCCTCCCCAGCGCTGTGCTGGTAGGAGTTGCGATGATATTCTGGGGGCTCGGGCAGTGGGTAGAGGCAGGGTGGGTGCAAGAATCTCCCAGTGAGCCACAGCAACAAGGCAAAGAAGGCGATAGCAAGGCTGAAAACACTGCGAACACGACCGAGACGACCGTTCGACCAGCGTGGCGACCGAGACGACGGCCCGTGTTGCCCGCGGTCATCACCGTCCTTGCGACGCATGTTCTCGGTCTGCTGGCGTTTGCCTTGATCAACACTTCATGGTTCCGACTAAACAAAGTCGTACGTTGATTCTTCCCACTCCCGCTCCCCGCTCAGACGTCTTCAGGTCTCTTCCTTGATTATCTTCTTGGCGTTCAGCCTCGTTCCCCCAGCCATCCTCGCATGTATACCACGCCACCCACCCGAAACGGCACCATTCTCGATGCTTTTGCAATCATTCAACCTCTGTCTGGCATCAATAGTCGTCTCCACAACCTCCCTCCTCAACTTTTCCCTCGCAGCAACGCTCGCTGTCACGCTCGGCGTTCCGCTCATTTGCAGTCGCGTCGTCTCGTCGTGCTCTTCTAGAACGGCGAATCCGCTCTTCAGCGACCCTCTCCGGCTAGGAGTCTATGCCGCGTACTGGCTGCTTGCCTGGGGCTGGCTTTTCTTGTCAGAAGAAGTCGAGAAGGCGATGTGGAATTGGCAAGTGTTGGGCGTGTGGTTCGCGCCTTTTGTTTGCATAGTATACGCCCCGCTCGTGATGCAGGCAGGACTTGTTGCATTGAATCGTGAATGAGCATGTCGATGTCATTCCTAGGATAGTCACGAACGAAGTCAGGTTGATTTCAGTAATAGCGTGTAGTACTATACCGTACAATAACTTCGGCAGTCATGCTGTTTCGGCAGTCACACATGGTCACACCTGTCAGAAAGCACATGTTACGCGGCAACCGTGACGATTCAGCGTGACTACAACTGTTTTTACAACTTTCTCATTTCTGCTTCGTTTGAACCCGTTTGAGCTCGGAAACCTTCAGAGTACATATTAGATCTAATGTAGTGGTTTGAATGACGAGAAATGTGTGTGTGATTGTGTATTCCATGAGAGTGCCGAAACAGCATGACTGCCAAAGTTATTGTACGGTATAGTAAAGGACAATGCGATGCGTCTAGATCAACCAATATCCATGGCGTTTGGATCGTCGGATCCAAACAGGTCAGCATTCCCCTGGGCTGCGCCATCCTCCGCCTCAACCTCGTCAGGTACGCCCCCCTCAGCATCCGTGTCTGGGTCCTCAACAGCGATGCCCTCCTTCTTTCGCCGTTGCCTCTCTTTTATCTCGTCTCTTTGCGCCCGCTTCATCTCCAGATCAGCCGAGAGTTTCTTGAATGCATCCTCGAACCGTTTCTAGAAACAAGCGTCTCAGCATCGACACCATAGATAAAGTAAACGCAACCAAAGTACCTTGATGAGCGGGTTCGCAGAGATGGCAACCTCGTGTTCCTTCTTCGCCACAGCGGCCTCCAAGTCTCTAATTTCCTCGTTCAGCAGCTTCCTCTCTTGAGCGTCCTCGTCGTCCTCGTCTTCGTCGGTGTCCTCTTCTTCCTCGTCTTCGTCCTCGTCTTCATCCCCTTCACCACCTTCCTCCTCGTCACCCAACGCAAGGTCTAGCTCCGCAGCGAGTTCTTCGTCAATGTCCCCCTCCGGTTCGGCTTCATCCCCATCACCCTCATCAGCGTCGTCGTCTGCAGCATCGAGCCCCGGTGTAGGCCCATCACCCGCTTCTGAACCTTGAGGACCAGGGGTGGGCGCTTCGAGAGGTTCTTCCCGCTCGATGAATTCAGAGTCCGAGAGGTCCGGGTTGACGTTGTCGAGGACCTCTGTCGCAAAAGAGACATAAGTCCACCAAGGGGCAAACGAGAGCGCCCGCGGACTTACCGTACTTGATTTTCGACGCGGCATTATCGGCTGCCAGCAACCGCTCGACCTCCTCTTCGACGCTTTCGATCGTCTACGAGAAAGAGGGGAGTAAAGCGAGGCGACGAAACAGCCGCGCATCGTAACTCACCCGCTTGTTGACCCGTTTACGAAACCGCCGCTTGCGTACGTGGTGTAGCGGAGGGGTGATACCGTGCGGCCAAATGAACTCGTCGATGGTGACGTTCCTGTTCGCCGTGAATGCCTCTTCGTTTTGTATGCGGTCTCCGACCACCAACATCTGTGCACACACGCATGTCGCAGGCAGACGCACCGACGAAAAAAAAGACACGCACCTGACAAATGTCCGCGACCTTGAACATTTGCTTGTTGTCGAGCGTCTTTTGCGCTTCGACGATGCATGGCAAGTCGACGAGCTTGAACGAGTAGAGCGAGTGGCCAATGTGAAATATCCCACGTCGCGAGTCTGCTCGTCTGGCGTTGGCCCCCTCACAGACGGTGACGACGACCGCCCGTCACGCACCTTTGAACTTGAACCAGACGTCGTTGCTGATCTCGCGCGACTGGATCATCTTGCGCATCCGTTCGCAGTCCTCGCCGGGGGGCATGCGGATGACGAACTGCTCCTCGAACGTCAGGTCATCGTCGTCCGAGTCGAGCTCGCGGTCGTAAGGACCGAGGAAGGACACGCCCGGTGCTTGCGCCGCGGCGCGTTCGCTCAGCTTGAGCTTGAGTTTGGGCTGGGGCTTGCCGAGCTTTGCAGTGGAGAGACGCGTCGCGCGGTCGCCGCCAGGGGTGTCGGGGGAGGCGCGGAGACGTATGGCGGTGGCCATGGCTTGCTCTGCGGCGGCTCTGAGGGGACGTGTACGGGCGGAGTGAGGCTGTGACGGCTGGTGAATTAGACCATTTATAGCCGAGGAGGGACCAGCGTGGGTGTCTTCGACGTCGTCGACGACAATGAGGTCGTCGTCCATGAAAAGCGTACGTAATTGTCACGTGTCACACAAAAAGGTAACTACGACTACTCCTCCTCGTCAACGTCACTAAATGCCTCAGATGCACCCAAAACTTCCTCTTCCTCTTCTTCTGCTTGCCCCTCTTCACCGTCCCCGTCGTCTTTTTTAGAGACGCTCACGAGTAGCAGAGTCGTATAAATTTTGACTGCAATCATCCCCAGCGCCATCCCTGCGAAGAGTAAAGACATCCGCCGGTATTGAATATCAGCAGGGTCAACTGGGGTCCGGGTACCGCTGCTACCAAACGAACGCGGAGTGAGGAATCTCAGCAGGCTCCATGGCGCTGTGGAAAGCTCGTAAGATGGTGCTCGTGCCACTGCAGCTTGTATGCGTCGGGCATGATCAATCAGCCCTGGGTAACGCTCGATCAGATGTATTTGAAGGATTGCGTCGGGGAATGGAGCATCGGCCAACAGCAATATGTGTGCAGCCAGAAACACATCGAGACTCGATGGACTACGAACGAACATCCGTTAGGAACCGCACAAGCCAATGCATAATGACATGCCTCTCCCCGAAAAAGAACGGTTTCCCGTCCAAGTAGTTTGCATGTATCTCCATTGCCGTCCTTGCTTTGTCCGTAATCTTTGGTGAATGATCAGTGGACGTCCATCGACCATGCGCAACACCTACCTTCTCCAGCTCAAAGGCACGCGAAAACGTTACCCTGCAGTCCCGCTTCTTTTTCTTGTCCTCGAGGAAGCTCTTGCCCTCGAAAAAGCTCTTGCGCTCTCCCTCGTCAGTCGACGTTTTCCAAAGTCCAGCCGCCTCCAGACGAGGTCTGTACGTCTCCCTGATCCGGCCAGGTACATAGTACTTCTGCGGGACAGACATCTCGCTCCCGAGTGCCGGGTTGGTCAATCCCCAGAAATTGGTCTCGGTCCCGTAAAACATGTGCGACTGCACGTGCAACCGATTCGTGACAAGACGTGTGCGAGACGATGCTGACTCACGACGAGATCGCCAACGCATGCTTCGACGTGGGCATACAGCGCCACCTTTTTGGTCCTTTGCTCGCTAGTCAGCGACGCGTCAAGGTCAACGGCTCCTGACGCGCTCGACGACTTGGCAAGGGATGCCACGAAGGCAACTATGGAGGGAAACGTAGAGACTGCAGTGTGTCCGTGGGTCAAAAATGGTAGTTGGCCTGTGTGCGCGAGTCAAGACATGTGCCATAAAATAATGGAGGTTTGCTTGCCATTGGGAGACTGGTCCGGGTTAGCGCAAGGAACGACCTTGAATTTTCCTGGGATGGTCAGCTGGAGATACATGACAGTCGCGAGACATGTCGGGTCAAGCGACTGCAGGTTCCATTTCGACGGCCATATGTACAAAATGTACGACATTGACGAACGAACACGGTCAACCTGCTTCGGAAGTAGCCCCATAACCTAACAACAACAAATAAGAAACCAAATATAAATTGCGATCAGATTCGAGTTGGCGTTCTTTGATCTTCAGTCAGTGCAAATACAACTTGAGGATAGCAAACATAGAGTAACCGATCTAAAAATCATGATAATAGTACAAGGTAGTCCGTATCCCTTTACCCTCTGTAAAGTGTTCCTGACTATCACAGTTCTTCATGCTTGCCACACATCAGGGTCTAGCCCCAAGTTCAGGACACCCTGTAACGATCTTGACGGCCATGAAACTCGCCAATAGCTCAGACGTTGTCTGCCGGCCGAGTGGCAGGATCGACCGCAGTTTGGGCCATCGAGTCCTGTGATCGATCAGCAGCGGCACAATTGAAACTTGATGCGTGCTTAGGTAACCGTCTGTTCCGAGCTGTTGTTCACGAGTGGGCTCGGATTGGAAATAGGTGTCATCGACGACACAGATTGATGTGGTGGAGTACAAGGTGGAAAGGAAGGATTCGAAGGAAACACTGGGATTCTATAGTACTCTGCGGTCCACCGTCCTCTATACGCTGGATGGATACGCGAATCGTAATTGTAAGGATCCTTATTAAGTATCGGAACTAACTTTACAGTAAATGGATCCGGCCGAAGGCGGATGAGAAAACCAGCCAGACACAGCTCGTGCTACTCTACACAACCGCCACCTGACCACAATGTCACAGTGCCGGGACTGCCTGCGCACCTTTCTCTCACAGAGAGGTCTCACCCAACATCGCAAAACTTGTGTTTCTTACCAGTCAGCCTGTGCCGAGCGTCTCGAACGAATCTCAGCTTCATCCAATCTCTCAGAAAAGCGACCCCAGTCGACCAGTGATGTGAGCAGTTCCCTCCACGTCAACCTGGACCATAAATGACCTTCCGGAATCCAGTTGGAAGAGGCACCTTCGGCACGCCCAGCTCCCCACGGCCCGTCATCAGAACTTGAGGCTCCCGAGGGACAGGACTTGTCACTAGCTGACAACGTGCGTTCTACCTATGCATGTTTGCATTATCCTGTCCCTGACGTCGGAGGTCATATCACTTTGATCGATTATCACTCGCAGGGAGCACGATGTCCGCCACCAGCCGTTAAAAGCGATATGCCACTCACCGCGCCCGACATTCAACCCCCACCTTGGCCCTTGCCTAATATGTCGATCTGGCGATTCATGCAGTGGGCTTTGTCTGGCGACTTCCACAAGTCAGAAAGTGAGCTGGATCGACTGTTCAAAGATGTATTCCAAGCCCCCGATTTCGACAAAGCTGAGCTTAGCGGGTTCGATGCTGAAATTGCCTTCACAACGTTGGAAAGAGCGCAAGTAATATTGCCCGGAAGCAACCCTCTCACGCTAGAGCACTGGAGACAAGAGTATCAAATTTCCACCAGGGAGAAAGATAAGCCCAAGGTAATAAAACGGTAGTGATGCTTGCCTTCGCAATTAATTGCTTGACAGGTTCAGGTGGAATTCGACAGAAATGTGACTTCGGTATAATAGATTCTCAGCACAGTAGTATGTATGTATATAAACCCTGTAAATGGCCAGTTAGATCGCGACTTTTCGTGGTGCAACTGTTCATTTCCTGATTTGGCACTACATATGCTACTTATCGCCAAGTTTGTTTGCCACATCCACACCCGTCTCCTCTTCGCATCGCGCGCCTTGTCGACCTTTCCCTCTCGCGTCGCGATTATGCCTCCAAAACGGAAAATCTCAACCAAGCAAAACGACGACGACGGAGGCGTGTCGGACACCGAGGAGGTCTCCAAGTCTCAACCAAAGCCAAAGCGAGCAAAGGAAACTTCAGCGCAAAAAGTGGTCGCGTCCCAGTCCGATGGCCTCGACGCCGTGGCGGCCAAAGCGCCCAACGGTCAACCGACCAACAAGGTGCTGCCCACCAACATCGCCTTCCCCCCACGCGTCCCAGGCACACTGCGCTTTTCCGCATGGAACGTCGCCGGGCTAGCAGCGGCACAAAGAAAGGTGGGTTGCCTCCCCATATTCATGGTGTTTTTTTTTTTTGTTCACACATCCATACATTGCATTATCCCACATCACGTGTTTGCGCGTCGCCGACGCGTATTAGGGTTTCAAACATTATGTCGAGGCGGAAGATCCCGACATCCTCGTGTTGACGGAGACGAAAGTGAGCAATTTACGCGGTGTTTTTGGTTAGAATGCTAATCGGCGTCATCGTTCACACGTCCGACGCGTCGTAGGTGAACAATGAGCCGGTCGATCCCGTCATCAGCTCCCGCTTTCCATATCGTACCTGGGCAATCTCTGCCAAAAAGACGTACGGTGCGTCCAGTTGTCGCGTTTCATGCGTACCGTTGGACGTGTACTCAGCCGTCTCGATGTCGCAGCCGGTACTGCGGTGCTCTCCAAGATCAAACCCCTCTCTGTGACGAAGCTTTTGCCAGGACACCCAGAACCTGATCAGGTCAAGGGGCGTCTCGTGACGGTCGAATTCGAAGGCTGTTATGTTGTCTGTACCTATGTAACTAATGCTGGAGAGAACCTCAAGGTATTGCACCTCTTTCCTTCTTGCTACGTTTGCTGACTCGCGATGACCATTGCAGACGCTCAAGGAAAAGAACATGTGGAACGAACATCTCACCACCTACTTACGCGACCTAGACAAGAAGAAACCCGTGATCTGGATGGGTGACATGAACGTCGCGCCGACAGCAAAAGGTCAGTACTTGTGTACTCGGCTCTGTTCGTTCTCATCGGGCGCCGTTCAAGATCTTTCGAAACCGAGCACAAACTGGAACAAGACACCGGGCTATACACTAGACGAAACGGAGGCGTTTAAAAACATTCTCAATGCTTCTGGATCTTCCAAAGACGCCGCAAAGTTTGTTGACGTTTGGAGGGATCGTCATCCAGACACGCAGCATTACACATACTTTTCGTACCGCTTCAATTGTCGTATAAAAGGCATAGGTTGGAGATTGGACATGTGTGAGTATATTCTTCCAGAACATAAGTCAAGTAACTGATATAACCTGCACACCAGACGTAGTGAGTGAACGCATAGCGGAGAAAGTGAAGACGTGTGAGATTCGCAGTGAAATATACGGAGCATCCGACCATGTTCCGGTGGTCATGGAGATTGAGAGCGAGCAAGTGACAGGAGACTGAGGTTCCTACGAATCTTGGGGGGTTTCAATACTCTCCAAATCGTACGTGCCCGGTTTCTTGTGCATGCGCCCTCGCATCCTTTTCACCTTTGAGACCCTTTCCACATTGCTGCAGCAATGTGAAAAATGATATCATTGTATATTTTGATACCACTCACTTCGCACTTTAGATCAAATGTTGCAGTGTTTGTAAATGCTCTCCTCTCTCTCAGGACCGTAGCCAGCTTCTTGGCTGCTTCAAGAATAGGGTCGGACGTGTCCGTCGACGTCTTTATGCCTGCGTCAGCACCAAGACTTGATATCGACTGGAAATGCTCACGATTGGAAAAATACTCTGATGCCATTCGTCTGGCGCGCCCTCCATGGGGGCCAGAGTGGCAGCATCATAGTGGATACCGGAATACACGACGATGCACCTTCCAAACCCGTCAGGTGACAGCAACATCGTCGCTACTGGAACACGCCAACCTGTAACCGGTCCCAGCGGAAGGCGAAAATTGGTCAATGCGACCGGTCTCGACGTCTATGGAAGCGATTTCGGTGTTGAAGTGCTTGGCAAGTATACCAAGTTCGATGGCGCCTCCCCACGTCAAAGGTTTCAGGATGGTCGAAATGTACTTGTCGCGTGGGCTCCTATGCAGTCTTGTCAGCGAGAAGCGCATTCCGCTCGTGAGGGTACGAGATACCCCAGAATAGCTTCGTTGTAGGTCTCCATGTCTTTTTGGATCCCATCGGCGACGACTGTGCCAGATGCAGACAGACCCCGTCCAGTCTAGCCACCCGCATGGGATTAAACCACTCACTCTGTCGCATCTTTGGCGCTTTCGTGATGTCTTGTTCAAAGATGAGCGCAATCGACGAGAACAGGCAAGAGTTGTCGTCTGGAATGACCTAGTGGACGTTGAGAAGCAGCGCGTGTGACTCGGGCAGAGAAGTTGGCAAAACGTACTCTGTGCACGAGCACACCTGAACTCGCAGGTACGCTGGCAGGGCCGGTGCTTCGTGGAGCTGCCTGGGTCTGGCGCACGGCGGGCGCTGGTGGTCGAGGTGCCAGTTGCGCCGGGACGGGCGGATTGGCCGTCGTCGTCGATGTGGGAACGGGTCCCTTCTGATTCACGATGATCTGGTCACCAGCTTGGAGGCCCAGACTCGAGAGCGGGAGTTCTTGTACGAGGGTCAACGTTCGCGGGGGGTATCCCGATCTGACTAGGTGACAAAAAGGTCTATCGGACACGCGAGCTGATACGGCAGAAAAAGGCTTACGTTCTTGCTGGGAAGGGGGTATTTCGGACAGAGTAAAGATTTGTTGTTGGAGGTCTTGCACGGTGAGTGCATCGAGATCGAGCTGGAGGGTCGCAATGCCTTTCGGATGGCGGACGCGGACGGGGGCCATCAGTACTCGTAGTGAAACGTCGACTTCGAAACAAAGTGATATCTTCAAGAGCTATCGCCATTTATAGACGTCTAGTAGTTACCCTGCAATTCGAATACGCTCTGCAGCAGTAGATGCCTCCCCAACAGCTCCTGCGTCCTCTCTAGGTGTCGTTACAGGCACCTTGACCTCCGACAACTTGTCCACAGCACTCCGCTCCGCAGTCTCTTCCTTCTCCCTCTCTACCTCCCTCACGAGCTCGGCAAGCTCGTCCTCCAGGTCTGAGTCGTCGATCTCGCCCTTCTCCGACGCGACAATGTCCCCGGCGGTCATGATCGCTTCGTCGACTTCGCGTGCGTCGGCGTTCGCAGCAGCCAGCGCGTCCATTGTCTCGTCGATCTTTTCGCGGCGGAGGGACGGGTGGCTGAGAATTGCCTGTAGCGTAGCCGTAGACTTTTCGTACGTCTTCATGATCTAATGGTCCATGAGCACACCAGCCGGTTATCCCATGGAATGACGCAATTACCTCGATGTCGCCCGCCGCGGTCTCGACGGTCATCAAGGTAGATTCCAAGTTCTGTAGAGCGCCAAGTCGCTTGGCCAGCACGTCCTCCAAGCTTTTCTTGAACCGGAGGTGCGCAAGCGCGATCGACTTTTGTTGCCGTTGCAGAGCTGTCGAAATGCGCTTGGTCGTTCTGGAGTGCATCAGGTCAATTGCGCTCGACGGGAAAAGATATAAAGCTTCGCTCACTCGTCTACCTTGCCGTGCAAGCGGTCGACCTGGTCTTGAAGGTTCGCCACAGCGGTCTTCAGCTCGAGAATACCTCTGTCGATGGCAGTCACTTCTCTGTCCTGGTCATCGCACACGAATTTGACCACCTAAGAGCATTACATCACCGTCAGTATCCCCGCACCGAAGCAAGCATACCAAACCGACGCACGTCCTTGTCCTGCACCAAGACCCTCCTGTCTCTCTCCAGGTATCTCAACAACACTCTGGTATCCGTCTCGCTCAGTGACACCCCAGGCAAGACTTTGGACCCAAACGCCTTGCGAAACCCTGCAACCGTGTAGAGCCTGTCTACGAGACACATTCCGCCCAAAGACCCAGCCACGGCGTCGGCAGCTCGCTCGACCAGCTTGAGCATCACATACTCTCCCTCCACTCTCTTCCACATCTCCGCTTCGTTATATGCGTCGTCTGACCGTACGATGTCCAGCTGCTCCATCGCCCACCAAAGAGGTTTCCCTACCAAGAACGACGCGATGCGGTAGGGCAGCCAGCCGGGATCATACACGGACTGTTGGGACGTCAAGAATTGCGAGAGTGGCACGAATGCGTTCGCGCGTTGTAGTTCGGTCTTTACTAGTACGTTGTCATTAGCTTTCACCTTCATAAACAGAAAGAGAGGCCTAGGAAAGAGCACGCACGATGGTTGAGGCGAGTCCGAGTGGCTTGCCAACGCCATCGTATCGAAGGTTCTCCACAAGCGCGCGACGCGCACCGAGCACGAGTTTGTTGCTCTGGTACTCGGAATCGATGTCCTGTGTGTCCGTCTGCTTGCACTTGCCGACGTTCACGCCAGACGTTGTCTGCCAACCGCGAGAGACGAGCTCTTCAAGCGTCCGCTGCCACCAGTCGACGTGCGCGTGGTAGGACGTGGGGTTTGAGTTCTTCTGCCGTGAGACGTCAGAGTACAGAGACTGTAGGCGAGATTTGGACGTGGAGGCGTATGTAGAACATGAGGAGAGTGAGAGGGGACCGGAAGACATGTTCAGTTACGAACCAACACGTTCACGTCACTTATTAGAGTTGTTGGTTGGTGTGCCACAGGGTAGTACGGACTCGGCACCGGCCAGTTTAGGTAAGTCGGCCCGAAACAGAAATTTACATTGTTTGGCAATTGCACTTGAACTTGAAGCTTGAAAGCTTGAAGGCTTGGAATCCTACCAAAGATAGCAGACAACCTCGAGGTGAGGACGCTCCTTATTTACTTGCCTGCAGTTTGTGGAATAGATCCAAGAGTAAAAATTAGGGCTGCTATACTTACGCGATTTTCATCAGCAGACCACCTCGCCTAACAATGCTTTCGTAGCTTGTTCGTCACGGTCGCTTTTCCTCCAATCACAGCTCTCAAATGCAAACAAATAAGGACATTGATTCCTATCTTATGGAAAAACAAATCATAGCCCATCATGAGCGTTGATCGAGATAGGAACATCATGTACGGCATTTACTGCACGAACGATCAAACACTGCCAATGATTTGCTTCCCTGGAAAGCTGTCGACCACCACCTCCCCAAAATTGCTGAAGCTGCTGTACTAGATTTTGCCGATCTCACAACCCAGGGATAACTCGGAACCTGCCCAATGTCATGCGAGACACTGACAGAACACGCCAGGGTACTATACGAGTTGGTACCGTATCGTGTCCTTGCGAATTATTGATCTTGACTTCAAAGGGTTTCAGGTCACGTCTTCGACGAAGACATAACGAACTACCAGAGGCAAACATTCCCGTGATCCGCCACTGACCGCTGGAGGTCTGTAACGGCCCGGGTCGATCGACTCCGACCCGCGCCGGGGCTCATTTTCCCGCTCAAAAATCAAATTTGTCATGTGTTGCTGGTCTGAATTACGACACCATCAGCATGGGGGGTACTTTGTTTACTTCTAGGATAGGAGGAGTCGGGAATAGGTATATACTCTCTCGCTGCTGTCTATACTCAGGTATAACATTGACATTACAGACATCCTACTCCATCTCATGGATTCCATCTAGTTTCTTGTCTATGAGTCACTCTGATGACCAGAGGTGCGTCTTGGAAAGGGGATCAACTTCGAGAAATAGAACACTCGGGAGGACGTACGAGGAATCTCTTGTGTAGTTTCGCTCCGGTAGCATCGATTAGATCGATTTCTTCGGGTGTGAGTTCTGGTACGTTCTCCGTATCAACGTATTCTCTGATGCGTTCGGCCTTGGATGACGTGCTGCGATAGATCATTCAGTACATACAATTACAGCTTAGTGGTGGATTCAATCAACTCACGTCACGACAAGCACTCCTTTCTGCTTTAACCAGCTGTTGAGCACTTGACTACTAAACACAGGCGATCCCCGAGTGGACTCCAGACGTTTCCGAACTTGTTCAATCACCGGGTCAAGAGGACCGCCTTTCCCGCGGAAAAGTGGCGACAGGCCCGAAAAGGAGGACGTTACAATGCCGTACTTTTCGTGGATTGCGAGTGTGGGTCCAAGGGCTTTCCAAACATATGGGTGAACTTCGACCTGTTCCAAAACAAGTAAATAACCGAAGCCTAGCACTGGGCGGATGTTTCTATATTCATACCTGGTTTACAGCCGGGATGACTGTGGCCACCTCAAGAATTTCGTTGAGATGATCTGCTGTGAAGTTGGAGACACCGATGGATTTAGTCAAGCCCGCCTTCTTGGCTTCCTCCATCCCTTTCCAGACTTCCTTGAGCCTTCCCGCGTGGTCTCTTGGGAGGTGAATCAAGTACATGTCTACGTACTCAACTCCAAGATTCTTCAGGGATTCTTGCAGAGCAATTTTGGGTGTTTCTCCAGGTGCCAAGGGTCTCAGCTTCGTCGTGATGTATAATTCCGAACGCGGTTTTCCTGAAGCAAGAATGCCCGCGCCCAGCGTGGCCTCGTTCTTGTACATCTGCGCTCCATCGAGGTGTATAAAACCGTTTTGGATGGCAGTGGTGACGATGTGTGTTGTATCCTTGTTAAACAATGCCGTCCCCGTCCCGAACGCTATCCAAGGAGCCTGGGTTCCATCATTCAGAGTTAGCTTGGAGATAGGCATTCTGTGTGAGGGGCAAAGGATGAGGATGAGGAGACGTGGAACTGCGAAAGGGACTCATATCCCGCACTCTTAAATAATCTCATCGGCTTCCAAACCACCCGTCGTGATCGCAAAAGCAGTGAAATTTATGTCGATGACTTTGATTGGCAACTCGAATTGCCACCGTGTCGCCTTTTTCGTGGTAGGAAGAAAGGTAGCCCGGGTTTGTCTTCGGCAGGCGGTCGGCGGTCTCGGTCCCGATCGTCGCTGAGCGCTTACTTTTCTTCTCCTGCTAGCTCTCCGGATCTGTGTCGCGCCCTCCACCAGAGACGCTCCGGAAGACGCAACCTGGTGTGGCCTTGTGCTTCTCTGTCCGCTTGAAACTTGGCTAGCATGTTGCGCAGCTCGCAGCAGCACATACATTTATTGCACACAGCTTATGGATCCGCATATGGTGTCAAGGCGGAGCGTGCCGTACGTACATCCACGTAGCAGGGTTGTAGCAGGGACAATAGATTTTCCTTATAGAATCATAACCTTGATCGCAGCAGTCAAACTTGAAGTAACCGGGACCCAGGAGGGCCTCTTTTGCCCTTCATTAATTCACCCAGTAGCAGCACACTCATCTTTCCATCATTGCGAATTGATGAGTAGCACCAATCTCCGCATCCGCCACGATGGCTTGATGCGCTAGACGTTTCTATTATTGTCAGTTGAAGCTAAAAGATAACGTAACATGGTCGCCGTTCACTGACTCGTCTTTCTGCTATTGCGCGCATCGACTGTCTACCCTGTGACTCGATTCTAGCACTATTTAAAAATCCCGTTTGCCCGATTACCACGAATCACTCACTTACCAAGGGTCTTGATCGATCGTTTGTCATATTTTCATTCTCTTTAGGCTTCTTTTCAAGTCTCCGATGCGCAGGTAGTCGGATACGCCCATCGTCCGTCTCATTCATTCTTCAGGTTTATTTTCGAGTCTCGGATGCGCAGCTAGCCGGATTCGCCTGTCGTCCCGAGTCACCGAACCGTCGCAAAGATGGGTATGGCATGGACCGCCGAGGATCGTGGGACAAGTCTGTCGGGTATGACGCTGCGATGTGAACCGAAAAGCTTACATAAGTACTTACTTCCATGCAAAACGCAGCATCGCCATTTTCAAGCTTGTCTAGTAACGTAACACGTCAATGGTAGATTTCCCGAGCCTTCAATTGATTGGCTGGCGGACTAACCGACTAACCGACTAACCTCTGGATCCAAAACGGGTCACTCAGGGGAGGAGGCTGCCTCGTAATCAGATGCAGTCCGACTCACTCAGATTGAACTCCGACAGCCTGGTCATTTCCTGTTTGGAAAATCTACGATAAGGCTCTTACATAGCTGTCAGAGTATGAAGAGAGTCAGATTTTCTAGAATGTGATGACGCTTTGCTGCCTCGGAGAATAACACCGAAGTTAGTTTCCCGTTGCTCGTCAAGGTGGTAAGAGTAGTCTCCATGCGACGGAGATCTCCAATCACAACGATACTGCAGTTCAATACACTCAGGCTGGACCTCCAAAGATATGTCAGTTGCAACGGTCTGGCGGGCGTCTCGCGAACAGATTCGCTGTCGTTGGCGCCGACGGCGTACCTTGTCTGGGGAGGACATTACTTTGAAAATGATCTGCTGGACTGGTGATAGAAATGGCCTCGAGTCCGACCAATCATTGATGTGCAGTGGTCTTGAAGTCACTCATTGGACGTGGTTTCCGTTCGCATGGCAGGTGTAAGGACACCGTGTTCGGGGTGAGTGAGTCGGAGTGATTCAACCCTTGTTCAATCCGTTTGGCTAAATTGATCCATTCGTCTTTCCGCGCATGCAAGATGTCAGACTCCCGAAAAGATTGACGGGCAAGTGGTCTGTTAAAACTTCTCAACTGCTAGTGGACTACGGAGGCGTGCACCGCAAGATTTTTCCATAATTGAGGGGTAAAACGACTCAAGTGCTGCGCAGAGCTAACTACTCTAACGTGATAACATTTAGGGCCACAATCTACGATCCAGTATACATATCGAGGAAATAATTGATCTTCATCGCGGCGGCCACCCTCCCACTTTCCATTGCGTATGCGTAAGCGCTCAATCGCAAACGATTTTACGCGGACTATGCATCCTATCAGAGTGGGGAGACCTTGTGTCCCTCGGGTGGCCAGTTTCCGGGCTTCGCAGGGGATCAATAACGAAAACCCAATACTTGAGGGACGTACAAAGAATCTTTTGTGTAGTTTCGCTCCGGCAACATCAATAAGTTCAATCTCTTCTGGTGTGAGTTCTGGTACGTTCTCCGTATCAATGTATTCTCTCATGCGTTCGGCCTTGGATGACGTGCTGCGAGAGATTATTAAGTACGCACGACCATAGCTTAGTGGTTGATTCAGTCAACTCACGTCACGACGAGCACTCCTTTCTGCTTTAACCATCTGTTGAGCACCTGACCGCTAGACACAGGTGATCCTCGAGTGACCTCCAGGCGTGCCCGAACTTGTTCAACCACCGGGTCAATAGGACCGCCTTTATGACGGAGAAGGGGTGATAGACCTCCATAAGAGGATGTTACGATGTCGTGCTTTTCGTGAACTACGAGTGTGGGTCCAAGGGATTTCCAGACATACGGGTGAGCTTCAACCTATTTCAAGTCCAATTACTAAAAATTGAACCCCAGCCCTAACGGAATTTTATATACATACCTGGTTTACGGCCGGGATGATCGTAGCCACCTCAAGGATATCTTTGAGATGATCGGCTGTGAAGTTGGAGACACCGATGGATTTAGTCAAGCCCGCCCTCTTAGCTTCCTCCATTCCCTTCCAGACATTCTTGAGATTTCCTACGTGGTGGCTTGGCTGATGAATCAAGTACATGTTCACGTATTTGACCCTGAGCTTCTTCAAAGATTCCTCCAAGGCACTCTTGGGTGTTTCTCCCGGTGCCAGGGCAGCCAGCTTCGTTGTGATGTACAATTCCGAACGTGCCTTCCCTGAAGCAGCGATACCGGCGCCCAGTGTGGCCTCGTTCTTGTACAACTGTGCCCCGTCAAGGTGTGTGAAGCCATTCTGGATGGCAGTAATAACGAATTGTGTTGCATCTTTGCCAAACAATGCCGTCCCTGTCCCGAACGCCATCCAAGGAGCCTGGGTTCCATCGTTTAGAGTGAGTGTAGAGACGGGCATCTGTGGGATGAGCGAAGGAAGAGATAACGTCGGTAAATATAATCTCGCACACCAGCGACGACTTAAATAAGGGCTCACCATGCGGTTGACTAAGAGAGGATGCGTATGCAACGACGTCGTTAGTAATCGACCCGAGTGTACATGACGTGCTGCGCTGAAATATTCAGGGCGTATCGATAATGATAACATGAATGATATTCTTACCGTGTGAAGATCACACATGGCCTCTGGATATGATTCCCCGTTCCGATTCCCCACGGCCAGCGGTCTGAATCGGTAACAGTGTTTTCACTACAGGAGCAGTTGTGACGACACTAGTGCAATGCGCATCGAGGGCCGAGTTCGAATGTCAACTGCAACGACGGTTTTGGTTCCGATAATTAACTCCAGACTTCTTTAACACCGTGCATGTGCTTCAGAGGCAACTATAGATACCTGTATCTACGATCCATGTCCATTCACCAACCGAATGTATTCCTCTGGAATCCAGGCGTGGGGCTTGGGAGACATTAATGGTAGAAAAAAAGCTAATACTAGGAGGACGTACGAGGAATCTCGTGTGCTGTTTCGCCCCGGTAGTATCGATGAGTTCCATCTCTTCTGGTGTGAGTTCTGGCACGTTCTCCGTGTCGACGTATTCTCTGATGCGTTCGACTTTAGATGATGTGCTGCAAGAGACTAATCAGCAAGCACGACTACAGATTAATAATGAATTCAATCCACTCACGTCACAACGAGCATACCTTTCTGCTTTAGCCATCTGTTGAGCACTTGACTACTGGACACAGGCGATCCCCGAGTGGCCTCCAGGCGTACCCGCACTTGTTCAATGACCGGGTCAAGAGGTCCACCCGGGCCACCGTGGCGAGAGAGGGGCCCTAGACCTGCATAAGAAGATGTCACGATACCGTGCTTTTCGTGAACTGCGAGGGTCGGTCCAAGGGCTTTCCAGACGTAAGGGTGAGCTTCTACCTGTTCCAAGACCAGTGAATAACTGAAGCCCAACTCCGAGCTGATTTCCATGTATTCGTACCTGGTTTACAGCCGGAATGATTGTGGCCACCTCAAGGATTTCGTTGAGGTGGTCTGCCGAGAAGTTGGAGACACCGATGGACTTAGTCAAGCCCACCTTGGTTTCCTCCATCCCTCTCCAGACTTCCTTGAGCCTTCCCTCGTGGGCGAATGGCACGTGAACCAAGTACATGTCTACATATTCCACCCCGAGCTTCTTCAAGGATTCCTCCAAGGCACTTTTGGGTGTTTCTCCTGGTGCCATGACATCCAGCTTCGTTGTGATGTACAATTCGGACCGTGGTTTTCCTGAAGCGAGGACACCATCACCCAGTGATTCTTCGTTCTTGTACATCTGTGCTCCATCCAGGTGCGTGAAGCCGTTCTGGATGGCAGCAGCAACATAGTGCGTAGCGTCCTTTTGAGACAGCCTTGACCCCGTCCCAAAAGCTATCCAAGGAACCTGGGTTCCATCATTCAGAGTTAGCTTAGAGACGGGCATTCTTTAGGCCGAGTGACGGGAGGGGGAAATGTCGGTGAATATAATCTTGCACGCCCACTAGCAGGACAACTTACATAGATACGAGTCCCTGATCAGGAGAGGATGGTACGAAGCCATGATTCACTGTGGGTCCTCAGGCCTCAGTATGCGGGCGGCGCCTCGTTGATCCGAGAAAGGATTAGGATTCGAGCTATTTTGGTGAATGAGGCTGAGCGCTGAGCGCTGATAGTCTGCTTCTCAACGCGATAACTTGAAAGATGATATTCTTACCGTGCGATGATCGCACAACACCTCAATATTCGGGCCCCCATTATCTTCTCCCGGCCGTTTTCCCTGCGGAAGTACCCGTGATACTCGAAATATCGAGAATCATGATATTGGCGGAAGCATTCAATGCAAGCGGAAGAACTTTGATCAGCCTTGCCCAAGCCTGCCCTAAAGTCGGTTCATAAACAGTTTTCCATCGTACATTCTTTCTTCATCTTTTAACAATTTCCGGGCGCCAGTATACCACATGCTTGATTGTTCCATATCTCTGACAATCCTTCATCTCCCGGCGCCTCAGAGAAGAGTATACGTTGCACCCTTTGGCCGACCATCCTAGCTCCTCCGTGGGTGTCGTTGGTCACCTGGTGTACCGACAGTTCGTTGAAATTTGACTGGAATTCATTCTGTTCTGGAACAAAAAGACATTGTACTGTACCTACTCATCTGTTAATTCCAAGATTGCGAGTCGGTCTGCTGAACGCGACAAAATCTAGTTTATTGGTCTTCGAGAGCATAGAAGCCCCGTTGAGCTGGACATCGCGGTGTCACTAGTCACTCCTGTCTGTAAATTTTCATAGACTGCATCGTCGGATGTCGAGCCTGTACTAAGAAGGCTGGTGCTCCGCGAGCAACGGTGAAGGTTGTGGTCCGATGATCACGATGCCTCACAGGGGAGTAAATGGTCAGACCCTTTCATCGTGTGCCGGAGGACGTTGAAAGGAGTTCATCGTTCCTGGCGTGGCGTGATGGATGGCGTCCAGGGCACCCCCACAGTGTGATACTAATCGGTGTGTCGTACGTATTTACTTACCAAGACATCATTTCCACAACGCATCGTGTTTTTGACAAAGGTATAGTACCCATCATTAGCCACTTGTATAGATTACAGAATTTCCTGTTCATCCTTATGACAAAAGGAAAAGTTCCAATAGGCCAAGAAGATCGGGTCCCAGAATAAAGCAGGATACATAAGGTTTCGATCGAGATGGGATGGAGTTTGTTCGGGATGAAAACACGTCAAATGACTTCCCAACAACAGGCAATGTCACCGCCCTCAAATCTCCGGCACGCCAGTGTAAGTGCCGGCAGTACCGGGACGTAAGGAGGGAATATTGGAGGAATAAGTGACAAACGAAGTCGGGACATTGGCTGTTGACCCATTCATGGTAGAGGGCGGAGGCTGAGAAACTGGGAATGTGCTGGGATCAGACGGGTCCTGAAAGTGCCGTCAGACATCAAAATCTCGAAAGAACTTTCGCCACCTACATAGAGCTTAGGTTGTGTCATTTGTGGAGAGTATGGAGAGACGGGAGGAAAAGGCTGAGGTGCATAACCATCGGAAGGCGGTGGGTGACCGGCAAACTGCGCCGATGGCGGGATTTTAGAACGCCGTTTCCTCACAATATAAAAGACAACGACCGCGGCGATCAGTGCAACTCCTACAACTCCTCCGACCACACCTCCAGCAATCGCTCCGACGTTTGTGTTGGAAGACGATGAGCCCGCGGGTAAGATTGA